>JAVDOI010000120.1:32500-50000 GCA_032191485.1 Leptoclinus maculatus
AAATCAAGAGAGAAGTAGAGTCATTTTCTCATAGACTTCTATACAACCAGAGGAGTCGCCCCCTGGTGGACATTAGAGAGAATGCAGGTTTAAGACACTTCAGCATCGGCTTCACTTGGCAGAACCGGAGGTTGCCGCCTGATCAGCGTTGTGGTTGTCTGCCTGAAGATGTCATAAATTTACTTTTCATCCAGTTTCAAGCCACATTTCTACGATACACTTTTTAGGTCCTGGACGTTTCCATTTATACATCAGAGAAACAAGCTGAGCAAGCGTTAGGCAGTGAAGACAACAACGCCCATGATCCCTCGCAACCTCACCTGACTAAGAGAACCCTAGCGGTACAACATTACATATTGTGCATTAAAGTGAACCTTAACGCACACTACTACAGATTTACCTTCAGCTGTTGACCATAACTCCGACCAATGGGCTCTTAGTCCTAACTCTAAAACCATGTCCTTACGCTGAAGTAGCCTCTGCAGAAGGACATTTGATCCTCATACCATAACCTCAGGGACGTACAGGACTTTCCTCCAGACTTTGAAAGTATTTATATGAAAATAATGAATGAAACCGGCTGACTGTTGACTTACCATTGTTGGGATTGTGTCTCAGGTACCTGTATGGGGAGCCGGTTCAGGGGACGGCCTACGTGGTGTTTGGGGTGAAGATAAACCAGGAGATGAGGAGGTTGCCTTCAGTGAAGCAGGTGTCAAATGTGAGTCACTCATCGGCCGTCACTGTTTTGATGGGCGCTGTCGTGAAATCTTCCCGATGATTGACCCTTTGTTCAAATAGCAGGTCAACTTACTAGCTATAATAATTATAAATATTGGTTAATAATTATTTAGATTGGTTATAACAGTGAAACAATAGCCGTTATAACCGTCTGTTTTCTGTGCTCTTGTTCTCCTGCAGCTGGAGGGAGGAGTCGTCAGCCTGAGCATGGAGGAGATCAAGAGAGCTTACCCCGACTTCAGGTCTCTGGTGGGAAACTCTGTGTATGTGAAGGCCTCCGTGCTCACCAAGTCAGGTAAGAACAGGCACAAATATCAGAAAGTCAACCGCTAGACTCATTATTTTCATCAATAAAGTCAATTCCTAAACATAAATAGTAATTTTCTAACCCCAACCCGCTGTTATTCTGGGCTAAAATCACTATTATTTCCTTTTTGCTAAATCTAATTGCAAAGCATGATTTGATTATGTATCTCATTGCAGCGATAATACAGCAGTCTGTGGTGTGAAGGGAAAAAATATCTTGTCAATTCTTTTTTTCTCTAATATTTGTGCTTTTAATCTGAGAGAATATCCAGGTGTTTTTCTTGTAAATGTACAGCTTTAATACCGGAGTGTTGTTCTCTGAATATTACCCCTCTCCCCCGGATATGTTTATTTATTTATTTTTTCGTACCTCTGAGTCAAGATTCCAGAATTTCTTTGGGTTTTGTGGTTTCTGTTGGTACAGTTTGTTTTTCTCCTGTACAGGCAGCGACCTGGTGGAGGCAGAGAAGACTGGCATTAAAATTGTGGAGTCTCCGTACGTCGTATCCTTCAAAGACATACCGAAGTACTTCAAGCCGGGCCTGCCCTTCGACTTCACAGTAAGGACCGTCTTCTGTGTTCATGATCCAATCAACTAAAACTAGATCTTTCTTTTTGTTTTGTCCAGGGAAATTATTTTGTCCAGTGTATGAAATCCCAGAGAAAACAATATTTCCCCCCCAAACCCGTCCAGATCCAGGTGAGCCACCACGACGGCTCCCCGGCCCAAAACGTTCGGGTCGACTTGAAGCTGCTGAACTCGCCCGTGGTCGTCTCCTCCGGCACCGGCAGAGTCTCCATCAACATGCCCGCTGATGGACGCCCACAAACCATCACGGTCAGTGTGACGGCATCACATTCTACTCACAGAGCCTCAGAGCATAAAAGAGTCTAATGTTGTGAGAAGTTAACCGTTAAAATATGAATCATCCAGTTTTACACAACTGCTCTGGTTGCTATATTGCAAAAACGTATAATATATATATATATATATATATATATATATATATAATATGCTATATTGCAAAAAAGTTAAATTAGTTAATCAACTGAAAGTCAGTAAAAAATTTGATTAACTGTTTTTGAGTTTGTTTCATTCTTTTTGGACGAGATGTGAAGATTTTGCGTTTTTTCTTTGCTTTATATGACGACAAAGAGTCTTCAGAGGACAGTATTAAGTCATTGGTACTTATGGACGTCCCTGTCATAGACCAGATTCATAAAGGCTATTTTGTGAGATTTTTTTATCTTGAATTTTGACTCTTTCTTTGGATTTATAAAGACAAAACTGTCACAAAGCCTAATTCGTTTATTGTGTGTGTTTTCCCAGGCTGAGACCATGCAGGCTGACCTGAGACCAGAGCAGCAGGCCAAACAACAGGTCACCGTCCAGCCGTACGTCCCCTTCAACCACCAACACCAGAACTACCTGTACATCTCCACGGGGACCACCGCGGTGTCCGTAGGAGACCTACCCCTGAAGCTGACCATCTCCACCGCAGACCCGACGCACAGACAGTTCATCACACACATCACCTACCTGGTGAGACGAGAACACCGCAACCACATGTACAATACAGCAACAGAATCAAATAACACACGTTGTCCCCCAAAACTCTCTCAGGTGCTGAGTAAAGGCAAAATCATTGCTGCCGAGCGCGTGGACGTGACGAGCCATCTGGTCACCAGCGTCGGGCTGACGGTCACCCCGGAGATGATGCCGTCGTTCCGTTTCGTGGCGTTCTACGGTATTCCCTGGGAGGGGCGGGAGGAGGTGGTGGCCGACTCCATCTGGGTGGATGTGACAGATTCCTGCGTTGGAGGGGTGAGTGATCAGTGATCAGGTGGAGCTAGTTGTAGGAAACAGTCACGTGTGTGTCAGTAGTAGTAGATTTATTTTTACACCTTGTCAATTTCTTCATTGCAGGTTCAGAAATCCTAATCTACAAATCAGGAATGAAGGAACAGTTACTGCAGTGAATATGGTGCATTGCGACAGTTTTTTTTTTGTCCGTTACTTCATATTTTTGATACAGGTGTATGAATGTGTTTTTGCACCATATTCACTAACTGTCGCAAATGAATTAGTGATTTGTAGAATAGGATTTCTGCACCTGCAATGAAGAGTTTGAGAAGGTGTCACAGTTGTCGCAGATGCTCAGGTGTTTTCCTCAGGAGTTCGGGGGTTTTAGGGGACCTTTGAGGCCAATTTGTGATTTTGGCATCTTCAAATAATTGAATTGAAAAGGGAAAAACATAGAATAATGCTCGCCTTATTCTTGGATTGTTATTTACTCTTCTGATCTGGTCTGAAACACAAACCGACCAGCTAATCAGGATTTGTTCTTTGTTGTCGATGCATTTTAATTCTTGCTGAATTCCAGCTGAAAGTCGGGCCGGTGGACGGAAACCGTCGAGACCACGAGCCCGGGAAGAGCTTCAGGTTTCAGGTCAGAGGTGATCCGGGGGCCAAGGTCAGCCTGGTGGCTGTGGACAACGCCGTGTATCTGCTCAACCGCGACAGACTGACACAGAGGAAGGTGGGTGTGATTGAGAAATTGAGAAATTGGGATTTATTTTAATTTGACAAATTAAACATAGTTTTTCGCTTTGAGTTTACACATTTTAAAATGATGTGGTGTTACAAGTCATTAGGTTACAAGTCATTAGTGTCATACCGAAACTAAAAGAAGCCTCTCGTCACCTCGTCCTCAACGGGACCTCGTCCTCAGATTTGGGGCGCGGTGGAGCACGGAGACATCGGCTGCACCAGAGGCGGAGGCAGAGACGCCGCGTCGGTGTTCTCAGACGCTGGACTGCTCTACGCCTCCAGCGCCGGGTTCAAAACCCAAACCAGACAAGGTAACCTTTGAGCATGGAGCAGCTGAAGATGTAGCATGTCTCCTGGTACTTCACTAGATAAACAGTCGATATGAAATAACAACATGCTGAAGCCTGTTTACTCCTGTGTGAATGAAATACTTTATCAAGTGAAATTATGGAGAAAAGAATGAATATTTACATGCATGTACACAAATACAGAGTACTCTGATAAAGACAGTAGTTTGATTGAACTGAGTTTGATCAGATCTTTGACAAATTATCATATTTTAATAATCGCCTGGCCCTGATTTGAGCTACTACAAAGAAAAGAAAGTAATGTTTTTCAGATAGAGCTGATGCGTCTGACCGATATGTTGAGTTGACGTTGCTTTGCACGGCGTTCACATGTTGCCTACATCGAGTGAAGGCAGTCGTCCACTTGTTTTGGCGTCTCGCCTCCAGCTGTTGAGCAAAACTATATGTCACAGGATTACTTCTGCTGTGATTTGAACAAACTCTTCATCTTGAACTGGTCATTGCAGCGTTTTTTTTTTATTGCTTAATTTGTTTATCGACTACAAAAAAAGGTGTTGTGATTGAATGAATGGGGAGATGGGTGCTTTAACAATACAGGCAGATAATAAACTGGAGACATGAGTGAAGAATACTCCAATTGCAAGATGTTACTCTGAATTCATGGTTACTGTTCGCTGTAAAAAGCTTGTATATACCGTACGTATATCAGTAAAGAAAACAATACATAAAAAAGGAGTTTTTTAATTCACTAAGTAATTGCTGTAAAAAGTAACCGTGTCTAATGTTGGAGTCCGACTTTAACTTTGTAGAAGGCCATGTTTGCTCCGTGTGTTTGCTCAAAGTGAAGCAACACTGGAGCTATAGCAGCTGTACTGAGGCAAAGTCGTATCCAAGGCTGATATCCTGCCAATATTTACTGAGTTTAAACTATCGGGGGACAATAAAAGTCTCCACTGAAACCACAAAATACTTGAAAAAACTGCTATTACTAATACTTCTTCTACTGCAAATGAAAATAATCATAAGTAGACATCAAAACTGTTTTAGAATCAGTTTGACATTCAGAGTCGTATCACAGAATCGTACATCCTTGATGTCTATCAGAGTGGCAGCACTGATGCTGGTCATTAATCAGATACATAAACATAAATGGTCATATGTTTTCGTCTTCTCCTCAGCCCTGCAGTGTCCACGCAGTGCCAGAAGGAGGCGCTCTGCCGAGCTGTTGCAGCGTAAAGCACAGCTGGGTGAGTAAAACGAGGGAATGAAATGCAACTAATTGGCCGCTAAAGGAAGAAAAAACAGCACCACAACAAGCTGATGTAAAATGATGATGTTGTTATTACCGCCAAGGAGGTTATGTTTTTGGTTTGTCAGCAGGATTACAGAAAAACTACTGGCTCGATTTTCATGAAACTTGGTGAAAGGATGGAGCGTGGGCCGAGAAAGAATTCATGACATTTTGGAGCGGATCCGAATCACGGGGCCCATTGTTTTACACTTTCCTTAACATCACTTCACATCGAGGGTCCTTCTAGTTGCCATTGCGTAGCAGAAAGCTGCCTTTTTTCACATCATTCTCTGTTCTCAGTTCCCTTTACAAGATGTTGATGTTTTACTACCAGCACTGATGACTGACTGCTGGTTCCTTCTGCCTCCAGAGAGTCATTACAAGGAGAAGCTGCAGCGTCGCTGCTGTAAGGACGGCCTCAGGGAGATCGCCATGCCGTACTCCTGCTCGCGGCGCTCCCTCTACATCACGGAGGGCTGGGAGTGCATCAGGGCCTTCCACTACTGCTGCGCCACCTTCAGGAACCAAGCGTTTAACACGGAGATCCCCACCACCCCGCCACCCTTCACCACAGCTCCCACCACCACCACCGCTCAAGTCACCAGGCCCTCTGTTCCAACCCATCCTTTTGGTAGAGTGGATGTGCCTGCGCGTGATGAACGGACGATGCACCTGCACTGGCATACAGTTTGTAATTACTCTACTTCAACCTTTTTTTGATTTTTAGTTAGCAGGAAACGTTTTCACATCTTTCTTTGAAATTGTGTGATATGATGTTTGAAGTGTTTTAATGTGTTAGCATGCTAGCATGTGCTAATTATCACCAAACACAAAGGACAGATGAGGCTGATGGGAATGTCATTAGTAAACCAAATTTAAACCAAATAATCTTTATGCAGAATCTGTAGGCAGTGGGACAAGATGTTGGTGTGGGAAGCGTTCTGGTTTCCGTTGGCGGTCCATGTACCCATCGAGTTTGAGCAGGCTTTAGTTGTATGCAGGTTAACGGTCCACGTGGAGAGAAGAGGAAGCAGATGAAGAGGAAGCTCATAAAAATCAAAGGACAATTCCCAATCATAATATCCACCTCTGCAATTCCTTTTGAATTTCTTATCAAGGCATTTCTCACGGTAAACTTGAACGTGCTGTTTTATTTTTCTGTGGGTGATTTTATGCAAATGTCATTATTTTAGATAAATGTGAGGCGTGATTATGGTTTACATGTTCCCCATTTTATCCACGGTTATTTTAAGTGTGTTATGCAGTGTGGGACTCACACTGGTCTGGTCTTTGGTCTCGGTTTGCCTCGACTACAACACTACTGTTAACTGAGGCTTTTCATCATTAGACCTTCAAATAACCGATACGTTTTGAGATTCCAAGCCAAACTATTGGAAACAATTGCAAATTTGATTTGATGATTGCGCTAGATGAAAAGTCAGAGGATAATCAATTAATCTTGAGGAGGACATGAACCAGATCGTAATCCGTATGGTAGTTGTCAAGACTTTTCACTAAAAGCCATGAAAGTCGAGAGGAAAAAGTGGTGGACCGATATCGCCACCCCGAGAGCTGCTAGAGTGGCACAAGTTCATTCCTTCCACGTAGCTCGTTAAAGGCTCCCTGCAGTTTTTGACCTCCAATAGTGCTGCAGAGCCGGCTTTAACAGTGGGTCCCCGTTTTATTGTATTGTATGTCGGTGACGCAATTTTCACACTTTTCCGCTGATCTACAGGTTGCATTACCACCCCAAAAAACAAAGCCATGCGCCACAATAGGGAGGGAAGAAGAAGACTGTGCAAGCTAGTAAACATGGATGTGAAATACCTTTTTTAGAAACAGCTGTAGATGTAGATGATTAATGAGGCACATTTGTCAGACATCCCACAATGTGTTTCGGGGAGAAACAATGAACGTTAACATAACTTTTAATGAATTTGTTGTGTGTGTGTGTGTGCAGACATATTAACAGCTTCTAGATCCATATATTAGAGAAATGTAATGAGAGGTCAAGACCTGCTAATCATGTTAAAATGTGTCTATAGATTGGAAAACTAAAAGTATTATCCCTCTTGGACTGCCGCGTCTGGCGGTTCCGCCTGAACCTGAGCCGGTCCTGACCTGTTCAATTATGACCGAAATGGCAGAAGAGGAAGAAGAAGAGGAGGAAGAGGAGGAATATCTGGATGAGACTGAAGTGTATCTGCGATCCAAGTTCTACGAGTCTTGGCTGTGGACGGATGTTAAGCTGCCCAGCCGGGCTGACAGAGACGGGTGAGTGAAACATTAACGTAGTGGTAGCATCAGAGGCCGACAATTCTCATTAGCTTACTCAAACACTCTGAATCTTATTTATATTCTGACATTTTATTAGTCCCTGTACTGCAGTTACGATGTTGCAGGAGCGATAAGCAAGCAATCAAATATAATTTAGAAATAAAAGCCGATAGATGACCACCATTGCATGTAGGGGACTTTATTAAAGAAAATTGCATTTTAATTGTAATTCTGACTTAAATTATTCCTGCACAAACAGAAAAGTAGTATATATTGTTTCTATTGCTTTTTAATTCTCAAATTTGATTTGACATTTGAATATTGTCCACTGCACAGCGGGGTACGACTTTGGAAATTAAACGAAAAACAGCTTTTCCTTTTTAAATTGAATATAGTCATAGAAAGCCCAATAGTATGTTAGAATTGGATTATTGCATTTTCATTTACATTTTTACTCAAACAACATACATATGTTGAAACTTAAAATGCTATTGTGGAATTTCACTTTCATTTTCAAGTTTATATTGTAATTTGAATGAAGACCTCTTTGGGCTTCCATAGCTTAGTGTAACAATATGCAATCAACTTCTCAGACTTGTTTCTTGAACACTTTATCTGCAAAAAGATTCAATGTTAAGAAGAAACCATCAATGGCACAAATTTCACTTAGTGAGATCAATATTCTTAGACGAAAATGAATCGTCCTAAAATAAGATATATGGACTTTTCTTCAATTGCTATTGTTGTTCTAGTTTCAAGATCTATTGGTGTTGCTAACGATAAAACAGATTTTAAACGTATCAGGTGTTTGTGAAAAGACCTGAATTGAAGGAAAGTGTGAGTTTGTTTGAGTTCATGATTCATCTCCACGGGATGACCAAAAATATGTCTCTTTGAATCTTTGTCTCTTGTTCATATAGGAGCCTGGAGGGGTGTGGGTCCTTTACATGGCTCTGCCCAGGGGCCCATTGTCTCATAATCCATCCTTGTACACAGCTATGCTATACTGTTGTTTTGTAAAAAAAGCAGAGTGGTTTTGACGTTGGACCTCGTCGTGATAACACAGGTATGAATCTGACCAACAGGTTGGCGTTGATGAACATGGACCATCCTTTACCAGACAGCATCACAGAGTGGGGGGTTCTGGCCATCAGTGCATCACCTCACACAGGTACGAGGAGGGTAGCCATCCGGAATTATGGAAAAAAATCTTCCAAATTGTGCCCCTCATGCACACCCAATCCAGGCTCTCTGCTTTATTTACTCGTCTTTCTTTCTCATTTGAGTGAGTGAGGTCCAGAGTTTTCCCATTCTTCCATTTTCTTCTTCTCTCTCTTGTACCGTAGCTTTTATTTTTTGAGCCCCGGATGTTTGGAGAGGCATTTCGAAATTAGCTAGTCAGGATGCAGTTTGCTTTACGTCTTTAAATTAGCGGCACATGTCTCTTCTGCACATCTAACCCACACATAGACTGTATATAATGAGTGGACATAGTCATCACGACATCACTCATTGGACAATCACAATTTGGACGTCGCCATCTCGGATTACAGACGTTGTCATCTTGCCTTCTTGCAACCAATGAACAGAAGTTACCATATTTGGAATGCGGAGGAGTGACATAGAGACGCTGTTCACATCTCTGGTAGAGACCTGTCAATCACAGTAAGCCCCGCCCTAAAGCATACCCTGCTTTATGGTCTGTTTGACTCTAAATGGACCATCATTTACTAAATGAACATCATGCTGTATTGAAGAAGACTTGAAACTAGAGATTGAGACCATAAACTCATGTTTACAATGTTTACTGAGGTAATAAATCAAGAGAGAAGTAGAGTCATGTTCTCATAGACTTCTATACAACCAGAGGAGTCGCCCCCTGGTGGACACTAGCGAGAATGCAGGTTTTAAAACACTTCAGCATTTGCCGCCTGGATCCCCACAGTTAATGTGAAAATGGTTTTCACGGTGACATACAGTAAGTCAGTGAGTAAATATTTGTACTTGATCCCATTTAAGGGTCAGCCGACCTTCATGAGCCCCCGTCTCCTGGGCCTCGACCGGGGTCATCTGTACCCTTTGAGTCCCCCTGATAATGGGGCTGAGTGTCACATTGCGGCTCCTTTTCTCCCGCAACATTTTACGACACCTGCCACAGGCCGGCTTCTGATGACAATTCTGGCTTTTAAAAAAAGGCAAACTTGTTAGCAAAATGGGGTGTCACATATTGAGTATCCCCAATTTTATGAAAACTGGACTATGAATATGCAAGCACTTGACTTTGAGATGTCTACATTTAGTTTTCTCTGCCAATATGTCCCAATGCACTGGACATGTATAACATTTCTTTACAACAACTGTCACCACCACTACATTTAACAACAGTTATTTCTGTAGACTTTCTGTAGAATCTGTTGTCCAAGTTGCTCAACTCTACAGGAAATGGATACATTTTCAACAATTGCATTGACAGCGTAAAAGCACAGCAAACTCTTGATGTTACTATTTACTTAAAAAAATCCAAGGCTGAAGAAATTGTCCACACTTTGCAAAAACATTTAAAGATTTGAAAGTTCAAATCTTTAAACCCAAAGGATGGAGGAAATACGTTAAACCAAAACGAAATTTCGTTGTATCACTACAATGACAACAAAGACCTCTTTATCTTTATCTTATCTTCACTGATGTGTTTTCTGAACGTCTGTAGGTTTCTGTGTTGCGGAGCCTTACAACGTCAAAGCAATGAAGCATTTCTTCGTGGACCTGAAGCTGCCGTATTCAGTGGCGAGGAACGAACAGGTCCAGATCAAAGCCGTGGTGCATAACTACGGCTCCAACGACCTGCGTGTAAGAAAATCACCTCAGAACGACACAGCACAGTCACTTCCTTATTATTCATCCAGAGAATTTAGTAAATATAGATATATAGATAAATATAGATTTCTACAACGGGCGTAGCCTCATTTGATTTGAAGCAAGCTCGAGCTCTGTTTTGATGCTTTTTAATGCACCGGCACCTTATTCTCATTCAGAGTACATGTCGTAGTCAGACAAATTTAAATATGTGTATGAATTTTGATGTTAAGAATATTAGCAATTGTTTGTCATTAGTAGTATTCTTGACTATTATAGACTGTGTGTAAAAAGTGGACGTAGTCACCATGACGTCACCCATTGGTTTGTTGACTGCCATTTTGAAGCCTGGCATCTGGCGTTTTGATCGTCGCCATCTTGTTTTTTGCAACCAAAATGAAAGGAGAGGGTGGAGCTAAGTACAACTGAATGAAGACTTGAAACTAGAGATTGAGACCATAAACTCATGTTTACAATGTTTACTGAGGTAATAAATCAAGAGAGAAGTAGAGTCATTTTCTCATAGACTTCTATACAACCAGAGGAGTCGCCCCCTGGTGGACACTAGAGAGAATGCAGGTTTAAGACACTTCCGCATCGGCTTCAAACGGCAGAACCGGAGGTTGCAGCTTGGTCTTCCGGGGATGCAGTTGATAACTACTATGATGATCGGAAAAGTGGGAGAAAGTTACTTATTAGCAGTAAACACAAAGTTCAGCTGATTCTGATTGGAATACCATTAGTTTTGCAGGTATTTGGTAATAAATTGTAGTATTTTCTGTTAATCCATCCAATAGCTGTCCAGACATTTCTCTTCTTGTAGAACCACAAATACCAGTCAGGGGATCAGCAAAGTCAGCAGGATTCATGGCTAAAAATAAAAATCCTGGGTTACTCTGTTTCCACTCAAAATGTATTCATTAAAATACGTTTTGTATAAATGAATATTGTGCCTGGTTTCCCGTTCAGGTCAGGGTGGTGCTGATGAAGACAGAAGGCATTTGCAGCATTGCCTTCAAGAAGAAACACACGCAGGAACTGACGCTGGCGGCCGGCTCTTCTGTGGCGGTGCCTTACACCATCGTGCCGCTGGTGGTGGGGAAACTTCCTCTGGAGGTGATGGTGCTAGCCATAATGGGAAGAGACCGCATCCAGAAACAACTTCGGGTGGTGGTGAGTCACTCTTGATGATGATCTTCTAAAAACAGGGTCAGCTGCTAAAACAGGAAAGTTGATATTCTGGATTGTAAAAAATCTGTGTGTCCTTCCTTGAATATAGATGTTAAGAAGTTAATTAAAATATAACAGACTTAAATAAAGATGCATCTTTTCTGAACCCAAACAGCTGGATGGAGTGCAGAAGACTGAAGTTTGGAGTACGGTGTTGAACCCGTCTTCTGAGGGAGGTAAGAAGATCACAAGTTTATTAATATAGCGCATTTTAGCAACAAGGCGATTGCAATTCAGGTCTGAGTCCATGACTATATCTAGATATCCGCCACATTTATGGGATTTCCTTCCATCTCTGCCGAGAATGAGTTGATTCAGTCTCTTAACTCTGGCGTTCTCTTGTTTTCTCTTTATCTATATCTATATATTTATTACTGTTTGAAGCATGCTTTTGAGATCACATTTGTATGAGTATTAACCAGTTCAGGACGTCTTCCCAGAATTATTAATTTGGTGTCTTTACGTTATGATGATTAGATTCTCTTTAGGTTCGGGGTTGAAAATAACAAAGTTTAACTTAATGGCTCTCTTCCGTCCACGACAGGAACGCAAACTGTTCGTGTGGGCAAGATCGAACTGAAGTCAGTTGTGCCGAACTCTGTGCCAGAGACATTCATCAATGTCAGAGGTCAGTCACTGGTGGTAAGGATTACAAAATGAACCTTTGGAGAGTGCTCTGATTCCTGATTCCTCCTCTCCTCTCCAGGCAACGTGTTGGCAGACAGCATCGATAACGCCATCAGTGAGGACTCCCTGGCCTCTCTGATCCGGATGCCCGGCGGCTGTGTGGAGCAGAACTTGGCCAGCATCACTCTGCCGCTCATCGCCACCCTCTACCTGGAGCGAACCAACAACTGGGAGAGTGTAGGGGTGGATCGCAAGGCTGAGGCTCTCCGCTACATCAGGAGAGGTGAGAGAGAAAGAAAGGTAGGCGTCGATGGATGGATGAAGGATTTCCAAAAAAAGTAAAGAGAAGCAGTACAATGGGCGATTGATGTCTGTTTAAATGAACACGTTAAAACAAAGATAACTTGGATGGACTGATGGATGGATGAATGAAATAGTTGGTGAGTGGATGGACTGATCTCAATGTCTGGGGATGGATGGATTGATTGATGGATAGTTTGATACATAGGTGGATGGATGGATGAATAAATATACAGATGGATAAATGGCTGGTCAGATACATTGATGGATGAATGGCTAGTTGGTTGGTTGGATGGATGGATGGATAGTCAGATACATGGATCTGTGGTTGAATGGATACAGCAATGGATGAATGGAGAGATTTTAGACGTTCTGTTTACATTATGAGTAAATTACGGTGCATCTCTCTCTCCTTCATATCCTTTCATCTTTGAATTCTTCCATGTTCTTTTCAGGCTACGAGAACCAGCTGGCGTACAGAATGAGTGATGGCTCTTACCCCCCCTACAGGAGGGAAGGTGCAAGTACATGGTACTCTCAACATTTAACGTGATACATATTTAATTAAAACCTATGTGCTGATTTCCAAGAATACGGTTTGAATGTGTGCATGCAAACACATGTTTCCTGAGCCACATTCTGAAATGAAATACTGTAGAACAACAATTCAAAAGTCACGATGTGTTGATATCAGTTGATATCACTTCAGCTGTTAGATACGTGGTGTAGTGTGTTTGAATGTGACGTAGTTCTAACCACAGTCCGCCTGATTTCCAGGATCACGGCGTACGTGGTGAAAGTTTTCTCCATGGCTCACCCCATCACCGGCATCGCCGAGCAGCAGGTGTGCGACCCTCTGCTCTTCCTGGTGAAGAACAAGCACCGGCTTCAAAGGGGCAACTTCGTGGAGAACAACCCGGTTTACGATACCACCATGACGGTGAGACTTAAAATTCATTCTGTCGTAATTACCCAGAATGCCGTGCAGCCACAAGGCCATTCTTTTGGTTATTTTTTTGTAAAACTTTTTGGGAAACTTGGGAAATAAAACAAAAAACGAGGTTGAACAACTGTTATGCAGTAATTGGAATGAACTGGTAGTATTCTAGACTTTAATACAAACCTCCTGTTTGTGTCTCCAGGGCGGTCTCCGTGGCGACGACCCCGAAATAACCCTGACAGCCTTCGTCCTCATCGCGCTCGCTGAGGCCAAGCAGGCCGGGATCAGCTGCGCCGGTCCAAACGTAGAGGTACATTTCATATCGTTAACGGGTGTCTGTTGCCTTTTTTAATCCTCGTTATCATGATGGGGTTTATTATCATGATGGGGTTTATTATCAGTAGTTGTACTTCAAACTATCATCTACCCCACGTGCCTGCTGCAGGTGGTTATCCGTAAGACGGCTGAATACCTGAAGAGAGCGCTGGAGGTGACGGGGAGGCGACCGTACACCGTGGCCATCGCCTCCTACGCACTGGCTCTGCTGGGCAAAGCTCAACCCTACAACCCGATACCATCGTTACTCAGCGCTGCAGCTCCAGGTTTCTCATACACTCAGCCCTGTTTCATTTGTGCCTACAACAAACATCAAGTTACTGCCTCAGTCAATTCATTTTATTGATTTCTTTTGTCAAATGTCAGCTCTTGTGGTACTTCTCCATAGTCAGTGTATTAACTACAGTAGATGGAGAAACAGAACGAAGTACCAGCACGGGAGCAAAGTACTGCTGTGGACGTATTTTAAACACCTTAACAAATCAATATCAGCCCAATCATTTTTATGCTATATCTAGAATATTTTCACTCTTGAACCTTTCCAATGGGGAGCTGAAGCCGTTATCTCTGCTCTCTTTAAAGCCACGAGACTCCATTAATAACAAAAACAGTCATTTTATCTTGCAGAACAAAAGAGTTGCTGGTCTACCGCTGCCTCCATCGGTTAGTTTACTTGTGACTTCGGTGAATCCGGATGTCTTTAAAACACCAAAGTCACACAATAACTGAAAAGAACGAACCAATTGAGGCGGCGGTAGACCAGCAACTCTTTTGTTCTGCAAGGTAAAATGACAGTACATGACTTTGCTCCCGTGCTGGTTCTCCTGTCTGTTTCTCCAAACTCCATCTACTGTAGTAAAACACTGACTATGGAGAAGAACCTCACACAACCCCTCTTCAAATAATGCAAACTATGCCCTTAAAGCCGACACATCAGTGCTTCTATTTTCCCCTTCCTCTCTCCTCCAGGTGGCAGCCACTGGCCCGACACACACAACACCTTGTTCACCTTGGAGGCGACCGGCTACGCCCTGCTGACTCTGGTCAAGTTGGGGCTCATGGAGGAAGCGGCGGCGCCGTTCAAATGGCTGAACATCCAGCGGAGGAGAGGAGGCGGCTTCGGCTCCACTCAGGTAACGACAGGGCGATACTGGAAGTCCAGACTCTGATTAGTGTACCCACTGACAGGTGTTTTATTTAGCCCATCCCATTTATATCAATGAGGCTAAGCTAAAAAAATGCAATCAACAGAAACACCACCATAACAAAGTACATCCTACAAAATGACAATGCAATGTATCAATGTAAGATGAATCTTTGTGTTCAACTTAAATGTTCAGTAAATTCAGTAAATTAAATCGCTGACAAATCTGAATCAGGATGAATCCACAATTGCCATAAAGCAGTGCTGCCCATTGGTTTGCACCATTGCCCAAAATGTACAGAAAGTATTAAAAAGTGTAGCAATGTATATAACAGTATCTAACAGTTGTGTCCTGAGCCTTCTCTCTCCACGCTAATATGACTTGCAGTTTCTTCAGATTGTATCTAAAAGTAAAAATCATGAATTAAATTAAATGTCCTTCAATCTTTCTTATCGGTTCTCCGTTTCCCTCCTCAGTCCACCATGGTGGTGCTCCAGGCGCTGTCAGAGTACCTGATAAACAAACCTCCTCCTGTTGACCTCAGTCTGGATGTGGACGTCAGGTTGACGGGACGCAAGGAAATCCGCTACCAATTCAACCCCGAGACCGCCTACGTGGGTCACTCCTCCAGGGTGAGAGACCTGAAACTGAATGTAAAATCCAGGATGTATGTGAAATCAGTTCATCATGGTGTTTCTCACTTGATGTTCAGAAACTCAGAACGACTTCAGGAAGTGTATTTTTAACGTGTTTTACCCTTAAAGATAGAACAGAAGAAGAACGTACGTAGACTTGTTTGTCGTGGTCATTTGATTTGTACAAATCATAGACTGTATGTAAGAAGTGGACGTAGTCACTGTGACGTCACCCATTGGTTTGCGGACTGCCGTTTTGAAGCCTTGAGTTTAGAGTTTTGGTTGTCGCCATCTTGGTTTTTGGAACCAGAAGTGACGAGAGAGGGTGGAGGAAGTACAACCAAACAACATTTGATGGGCGACCGCAATGTAATAATTAACTTTCATGAAGTGAAAACACACTGAAAGGGTTCAAATAAACGGAAAACACACACACAACGCCGTGGTAGAGACCTGTCAATCACAGTAGCCCCGCTTGACTCTAAATGGACCATAATGTACTAAATGAACATCATGCTGTATTGAAGAAGACTTGAAACTAGAGATTGAGACCATAAACTCATGTTTACAATGTTTACTGAGGTAATAAATCAAGAGAGAAGTAGAGTCATTTTCTCATAGACTTCTATACAACCAGAGGAGTCGCCCCCTGGTGGACACTAGAGAGAATGCAGGTTTAGGACACTAAACTAAAAAGAAAGTGGTGATTCTAGTTAGTTGTTGTTGTTGAACAATTTGTATTCAAGTTCTACTCCTAATCTGTTTCTATGATTTTAACACAAAATGTCTTCTTCTCTGGTGCTTTTGCTCCGCAGTTGCCGGCTAATCTTGATTTGGAAGTGCAGGCTCGAGGGAACGGACAGGGAATACTGGAGGTACGATGACACGATGGCACTTTTAGTTCAGCAACATCTTTCTTTTCATTTTTTTTGTGCAAAAATGGAATCAATGATAGGATCACATGACCGACATCACTCAAAACATACACAGAAATACAGCAGGAAGTTGTTTCTAAGTGGTTCATTTTTTATTTTGCTTCTTGTAACTCTTCTGGTTTGCATGTGGTGTCACTTCCTGTTACTCAAACTTTGACCCAAGGTTGTGACGTATTACAACCAGCTGCACGAGGCGGATGAGAAAATGCCCTGCAAGGACTTTGAGCTCAACGTCACTATTGAAGAATCCAGCGGTAACTCAAGTTCTCACGCTGTCTCGTAATATATCTATAATGTAACAAAATAAAATATAAAAAACAAAAATGATTAAAAGGAACAACACCGTCCATGATTTATAGATAACAAAGCAGAACATAATGTCAAAGATTAACATTTTATTGGCATTCATAATGGTCACCATCACACTAAAGTTGAAGCATAATATTTTAAATATTGACAAATACATTTAGTAAACTATATTTATAAGCACTTTTTACAACAATGTAAAAAATGTAAAGAAAGTCCCAAAATTATACAAATACACAAATTGAATTCAACAATTCAACACACACTGGACATCTTCAATAAACTATTATATCATCGTTAGTAAAATAAAATGACATGTGGCACAACTGAATATTAGTACTAAATACATGTAAGGCCACAGCACATTAAGAAATGCTTTGTTTCCACAGAAAAGCCTCCAGCTGATGTAGAAAAGTCCTACCAGATCACCATCAAAGTGCGGTGAGTTATTGTCTTCATCCTTTTCCCCTTTCATTAAAAAAGCAGAAGTGTGTTTAGTCAGCGCTGGTCTCTGTCCTCAGCGCTGGTCTCTGTCCTCCCCACAGGGCTTTAGGACCCAGAGATGTCCGGATGGTGGTTCTGGACATCAGCCTGCCCACCGGCTTCACCCCAGAGAACTCCGACCTGGAGATGGTAATGGGCCTCTTCTAACAGATTCAAGTTTAAAGTGTCGCCTGCTGTAGAGCACATCTCTTAGTTTACATTCACAGAGAAGTGTT
>JAVDOI010000120.1:52500-255000 GCA_032191485.1 Leptoclinus maculatus
CGCTCACGATCTCCAGGTGACTGCTGTGTCTCCAGAAGCGACAGTGAAAACGTCCTCGACAAAGAAAGAGAGACGTTGGCCTGCAACACGTTACACCACGGTACGATACTCACACACACACACGTCACACACACGTCACACACACACACACACACACACACACACACACACACACACACGTCACACGCACACGCACACACACACGCACACACACACACACACACACACACGTCACGCACACGCACACGCACACGCAGCTGAGTTTAAAGTTAGTCAGAACAAGTCTCATAGTCTTCATTGAGTTATTGCAGTCAAATACTAGAACAATATTCCAGTATGAGAATGAGAATGAATACAATTACCATAGGACCTAGGTTGAGCTCCATTATCATGCTTATATATATATATATATACATATATATGTATTATAATGTATGAAACAAAGTTTAATATAGCCACCCATCTGTGGTAATTCATTCATTTGCTTGTAGTAGCATTAATAATAGCAGCATTTATTATTGACCTATTAGGATGCGTTATTTATTGTGTTCATGTGACACTTTTATAAGAAAGGTCAGGGGAGGTCAAGAGAATTGGCCTCTGGACCACGAACATGACCAACTAATGTCACCGCATCATCCCGACAAGTTAGGAACAAAGCAAACGTTGTGCTTCAGTTCTCCAGGTGAAGGTGCTGAGTGTCACCCAGAGTTACTACGACAAGTACGAGATGGAGATCACACAAGTTATCAAGCTGGGTGAGTCAATGCAGTGGATGTGTGTCTAAATAAAGCTTTGTTAATTAATAATAAAGAAAAAGTCAAATCCTTAAGGCCTATTCACTACAATGCAGCTATGAATATGTTCTGAATCTGAAGGCGTGGAGGCAGGAGTTGAAGTGGGCCAGAGGAGGTTTTTCATGTCTCACGGAGGCTGCAGAGATGGACTGGTCCTGAAGGAGGGCTCCCAGTACCTCATCATCGGCCCCAAAGAGGACCAGTGGAACATCGACGCTGACACCAACAGGTAAGAAGAGCAAGAACCCAACCAACATACCTGCAGTACAACAGGTGGACAAACTAAATGAACTGTGAGGAATCAAAAGGACGAGTGTAACTCAGAGATATGAACATAAAGCAACCTCCACAGTGACGAGGAGGGATTGTAATTATCTGTAAACTCATATCTCATATTCATGGATACTTTACTACCTTCATTAAATTAAAAAAGTATTAAATGTGTTATAAAGAAACAAAGGTTGAATATCCTGTCAAATATTTGATTTGGCTGCAAAATATTCACTCAGATGTAGATCTTTAAGAGCTCCTGTTTCTAAAGCATTCATAAATGAATTGGCCTTCTTTGTTTGATCCCTAGACATGTCAATAGTGTTTCTATCAGTGAACTATTTGTGTCACATGATCGCTCACCACACGTGCCAAGTTCCAAAAATCCAGAGTATAAACTAAGCTTCATTCCCTGGACTGGAAAACGAACACACATCTTAGGAGCAGAGAGTTTCATTGTCAGTTGTCCTTCCTGAGAAGCTAAGTCCAGCCCACACCTTTTGTTTCACGGTTATTTCCAAAATACGACCCGCACGGTGTAAACTCCTCTCTTTTCCCTCCCTGCCTGCCAGATTCATCTACATGTTAGGAAAGGACTCCTGGGTGGAGCGCTGGCCTTCGCCCGATGAGTGCTCCAGCAGTCCCAGCCTGCAAGCTAAGTGCAAGAGCCTGGTCGACGCTGCAGATGAACTGTCCGTCATCGGCTGCCGGCTGTAGACTGCACGTCGCTCTCTTTTGCACACAAAAGATTCAATGATCATTTTAGGGCCACACAGCCTGTGCAATGAGTAAGATATTTGTGTTCCACTTTGGGGGGAAAAGAGACCCGACAGTGGAGCTGGAGTTCTCGTGTTCTGATCAAATTTGTAAGTTTGTCTCAGTGCTGTATTCTCAGAAAGAAATATATGAAATCAGTATACTCGCTTAAATAAACAGACGACTGCACATACACACCAGGCTGGAGATTCCTTCTGTGCTCAGCAGGTTTCGGTTGATCGTTCTGTACAATGCAGCTCAATCCTCCGCGGCTGACTTCTGGTTCTTTCTAAGAGAAAAATGAATTCTGGGGCGGTGCTGCCATCGTTATGTTTGACACTTGCAGAGTGAATGTCATCCTGTCAGTCCGGCCATTTCTGACTGGGTAGATACTGCATAGACATACGATACCACACATATACTGTATATATATATATATATATATATATATACAATTCATGAAAAAGATATAGTATAGTTTGTCAAAAAAGTCATAAAAAGTAGTATTGTATGTTGAAAAAAGTAATAGTATTTTATGTCAAGAAAGGTGTTAAAAGTCTTAAAAAAATGCAAGTCACAGTAAGTCTTAGTATAGTATGCCGAAAAAATATAAAACTCATAGTATTGTATGTTAAAAAAAAAAAGTAAAAAATACATTATATATACTCAGTTTGTCAAAAAACGTCTTAGCTGAAAAAAATCATAAAAAGTGATATTATAGTATGTCGAAAAAAGTAATAAAAAGTCACAGTATAGTGTTTCCTAAAGGTCACAGTATAGTATTTAGGAAAGGTTTTAGTACAGTATGTTGAAAAAAGTCTGAAATAATCATAGTATAGCATAAGAAGTCATAAAAAGGTTATGGAACATCTGCAGAACGTCTGCAGAACCACCGGAGACTGAACAGGAAGATGTTTCCGTCCGTTCTTGTACCGGATGTAGGAAGAACGATCGGGTAGACGACTGCTGTGACGCTTCAGCTCTGCCCGGGTTTCAGATGAAGGTCATATCCTCACCTGCACATCTGGATCTTTAAAGAAAGAATCTAAATGTTTGTTCTTTATTAAATACGAGGATCACAGGTGCAAAGTCAAAATAGCACATAAAGTTCATATCATTTTCACAATTCAGAAGTCGATTGTACATGAGATCCTTCTACATTACATAATCACTACTGTACTGCTTCGTTACATGTGCACCATCAGTTTGTGCTCGTCTGTACCTGTGACGCTCACAGCTGTAGCAGGTAAACTGCTCCTCCATTCAAAGCTGGCTGTCCTCTCTCTGTTTCAAAGACCCACAGTAAATGTCCACTGACGAGCCTTTGAAGGCCCAGATGTCCGTCACTCTGTGTCTGTATTGACCATCAACACCTGAAAGATAAAACAATCTTTAAACAGAGCTACTGACTCCATCTTACTCAGCAGGTTGTTGAGGCGCTGACAGCAGAAGTGATCCTTCAGGGTTCAATGCCCCCAGAAAATGTGTTAATATAGAAAGGGGAAGTGGGAGCATTCATATTTAAAACACTTGCAGTCATCAGACAGAGCGGTTTGGGGAGGACTATGCAGTACACTCGCACACTGAAGGAGAGGGGGAATCCTTGTGCCCTTTAAGAGCACAGGAGGAGCTGTCTGCTGAATCAAAGGACGCTTGAACTGATGAAGGGGAAATGATCTTCCCCAGAAATGTCCAACTGTAATAGCAGGGCTTTTCTCTGGATGGGTGTGTGTAGCTGCAGCGTATTTCCACTGTTTGATCCTTTTAACGCACAGATGTCAGTAAGTCTCCCTCCAGTCATCCTGACTCTGTATCGCTGTGAGTCAGAGTCAGACTCAGAGACTCAAACAACAGATTTCTTTGTCTCTCGCTTCATGAACACAAAGTTATTTACTCGAGCACTGCAAGTAAAAAGTTGAGGTATTTGAGTGGAATGGAAATATTGTACTTGTACTCCAATTACATGACGGCTTTAGTTACTACTTTATCAATTAAAATGTTTGCATACAAAACATACAAAGAGCTTATACAGTGTGATGCAATGCTTAAACCAACAGTATATACAAGTACAGCTAAAACAAGAAGTCGATTCATCAATTAGTCGACTGGGAAGAAAACTATTTTGATAATCGTTTATTGTGCAAAAACATTTCATGCTTCCAGCTTCAGATTTTAAAATAATATTGTGTTTAATGGGCAAACAAATCATTTTTACAAGTTGGAGAGATGGCTCTGAGGACATCACTTATCACCACAATAAAACCACTTGGTCTGAATATGTGGTGATACAGAAAACATACACAGATTTGAAAATAGGTAGTTTGGGGATTTATTCATATTTATTAATATTTGCCTTATAATGTAAATGTGGATATGCAGAACCTGGACAACATTCATAGCTGCTCCTCTCTTTGCTGTGTGGCGTCAGTGACAATAAGACGAACAAGAAGATTATTGTGCACAAGTCGCAGATTAGTCACATCTAACACGTCTACTTTCAATAAAGAAGGAAGTGCTCTTGAACCGTATCGTTCCCCTTGAGAAGAGAGCTGTGGTTAAAGTACACCAGGTGTCCTTCCTCTTCAACCAGATGCCAGTAAATGGCCCAAAAAAATGACTAGTTGCAGAATGAGACATGTTGCCTGCTGGACCCAAACCTGTGTCGTCCCACCCCACCTCTCTAGCGCTAACAAGAGAAGATGATTCCTCGTGTAATCCTTGTCTTAAATGCAGGCACACTCCAGCATCTGAAAGAATGTCTTATCAATCGGTCTCTGCAGTGCACAATTTAACTTTAACTTTAAGTTCCGGAAGAGACAACAGAACGTTTGAAACATCGCTTCAATGCATTAATAATGTCTGCAAAAAGTCATTTGACAATTTATTTGTTTTACGACTTAAATATGTACATTTTATTAAAAAAAAAGTTTGTGCTGTTAATGTTGAATATTATAAGTCGAGGAGGAAGTGGAATTTGAAAAAGCAATACAGACATCCTTGTAAACAGGCAGACGCAAACAGTAGCAAAGTGTTTTCCACAGTGGTGAGCAGGTTGTGGTCACTTACATCCCTCACTCACAATGACTAATCTTTTATAATGGAACTGTATGACATGTGGTTAAAAAGACTGTATTTACACAAAAGAAAAATGAGCTTCCATGATTTTGGAAATGGTCTATCAGTAAAGCATGACTGTTGACTGTAGTATAAAACTACAATCAACTAAAGCAAGTCATTATAATGTATACCATGAATGTCAATACAAAGTTTAAAGGTAATCCATTGAGTTCAGTCTGGGCCAAAGTGGAGAACCGACCGACTAACTTTGCCATCCCTTTAGCCATGCTGGCAAAAGTGGCTAAAAATCAAAAATGAAAGCCTAGTGATTCCTGTTGTGTTCAGCAGGTTTGTTGACCGTACTGTACAATTCAGCTGGATCCTCCCCATTCTCCCGACTTCTAGTTCTGAAAAGAAGAGAAAAATCAGGAATGCTGGAGATATAGTACAAACCAATGAAAAGTCTCACAGTGAGAGTAAAAAGGTAAACAAGCAAGCAACTGCAACAGCAGTGAAAGTGTTCTACAAAATTCATGTGATTTTGAGGTTTTAGTGAGGATAATGACAAGAGTTGATCACCTCGGAGAAGTGCTGGAACTCTTGAATTGGACAGCAGCGTACTCGACTTCCTCGTATACGCGGAGTCGAGCTGGTCTGATGTTGGAGTAAACCGGGTCTGTCTGGTTGTTGGCAAAGTGGACACTAGCGTAGTGAATATCATCATCCCGTTCCACCGGCTGATTGGGTTGACACAGCAAAGACAAAATTGCTTTTTACATTTTATATGTGTAATGACTTTGGTAGAACCTTTGGAAATACAACTTCTTGATCTATTCATCCCTCTATTGTCCTTAACTTAACCACGTCCCAGCCGTGATGGCAGCAGGCTAAGCAAGATAGCCCATAAGCCCTTCTCCACAACCATGTCCACCAGATACTCCTGGTGGACATGGCTGTGGATCTTCAGGCCTTTTTCTAAGCCAGACAGTGGACGCGATCCTCACAGGATTTTCTTTGTCTGCTGCAGGGTCTCTACCCAGTTTAACGCGTAGTGAAAACATTTTCAGGGAAACATTAAGGAGCCATCTTGACCAAATCTCCAAACATCCAAAGCTCATTTCAGTGCAATGCAGCAGTGGTTTTACACTTGATGGAGCCAAGTCATTTGTAATTTCTATTGTTCACCAAGATTCAAGAAGGTGTGTTTTTAAGTGATATTAAGCTGAAACCTCTGGGGCGGAAAAATGAAGCCAACGTGGAAGTGCCACAACCTGCAGTTCTTCAAATGGCCACTTGAGGCTGGCTCTAACAGACCAAGATGGCGACGGTTCGGAGCCACCCACCTTGAGCTTCACTTTGGCTCTTCTTTCAAGGCTACCCAAAGTCCATTCAGGAGTTCCTAAAAGTGTTTTGTATCCGACAATAAATGCTGCAGTCCTTCTAGCCTGCTCATGCCAGTCTGCAGATTCAGAGCTTCCCTGGGGCAACTAAACTCCAAAATATTTCACTCCAATACTTCCAAGAAAGCCGGATGCTCCAAGCTGGTAGCCACCGACAGGAATATTCGGAGTATCCCCACACCCATTTGACTGTGGACAACTCAGGTAGACAAATTACATGCATTTCCAGTCGAAATACAAGGTTCTTGATGTACTAGGGATCTAATCATATCCAATAGAAGAGGAGGGTCATAACAGGATTCATTTCTGTGAAGAAGGGTGGCATTAGAGCTACATGGACTGCCTCTCAGTCAGGGGGGGATTAAACCATAGACTGTATGTAAGAAGTGGACGTAGTCATCATGACGTCACCCTTTGGTTTGTGGACTTCCATTATGAAGCCTCGAGTTCGGCGATTTCACCATCGCCATCTTGGAATATGACTGTTGCCATCTTTGCTTTTTTGGAACCGATGAACGGAAGTTACATTATTTGGAATGCGGAGGAGTGACATAGAGACGCCATATATGGCTCTGACAACCTGTCAATCACAAGGTAGCCCCGCCCTAAAGCATCCCCTGCTTTATGGTCTGTTTGACTCTAAATGGACCATCATTTACTAAATGAACATCATGCTGTATTGAAGAAGACTTGAAACTAGAGATTGAGACCATAAACTCATGTTTACAATGTTTACTGAGGGAATAAATCAAGTAAGAAGCAATCTTTTTGCAACCAGAGGAGTCGCCCCCGAGAATGAAAGTTTTTAAGACACTTCCACATTGGCTTTACTCTGCAGAACTGGAAGTTGCCGCCTGGTTTTAACACTTTCTGATAATGAGTGACTAAAGCTACAGTCACCCTGCCAAGTTTTCGTTTTTTTAAAATGTCGTTTGACACGTCACGTTCTCAAACGTCTCCGGCTCTAAAAAGAGTTTTAAAATGAAAACTCAGTCATGCGGATGTAGCCTAAGAAACTGAAGAAGCAGTGTTTCACAGACATTCAAACTGGATTGTATTGATTTTAAATTTGCTCACCTGTTGCCTGTTGTGTGGACCCTCTACAGGCTCGGATGACTGCCTGGAGGCTCTCTTTTTTCTGGTTAGGAGAATTAATCAAAAACAAAGAAGTTAATAATTTAGTGTGTCATGTAAAACTGATTTTTAAGTATTAAATGTTCAATGTTTTGGTAAAAAGAGAGTACTCACCTTATCAGTAGGAAGACAGAGAGCCCTATGATAGCCAGGAAAACAGCAGAGGTTGTTCCAAAGACTGCTGATTTCCATGCTTCTTGGTTAACCGTGTTAAAAAAAAAAAAGTAAGATGTTTAAAGTAACTGGCTTAATATTAAAGTTGTTCATTTTTTAGCTCAAAGAGTGTCGTCAGACATTGTGAAGCATTCTCACTTTGACTACTCAAATCCACGAGTTTAGCTTTCTCTCTATTCTCCAACAGTTGGTTTTTTTCTGCTAGCTGTTCTGCTAGTTGTTCTGCTAGTTGTTCTGCTAGGTGTTCTGCTTGTTGTTCTGCTAGCTGTTCTGCTAGTTGTTCTGCTTGTTGTTCTGCTAGTTGTTCTGCTAGGTGTTCTGCTAGTTGTTCTGCTAGTTGTTCTGCTAGTTGTTCTGCTAGTTGTTCTGCTTGTTGTTCTGCTAGTTGTTCTGCTAGGTGTTCTGCTAGTTGTTCTGCTAGTTGTTCTGCTAGTTGTTCTGCTAGTTGTTCTGCTAGTTGTTCTGCTAGTTGTTCTGCTTGTTGTTCTGCTAGGTGTTCTGCTTGTTGTTCTGCTAGCTGTTCTGCTAGTTTTTCTGCTTGTTGTTCTGCTAGTTGTTCTGCTTGTTGTTCTGCTAGTTGTTCTGCTTGTTGTTCTGCTAGTTGTTCTGCTTGTTGTTCTGCTAGTTGTTCTGCTTGTTGTTCTGCTAGTTGTTCTGCTAGTTGTTCTGCTAGGTGTTCTGCTAATTGTTCTGCTAGGTGTTCTGCTTGTTGTTCTGCTAGTTGTTCTGCTAGTTGTTCTGCTTGCACTAAATAGTCTGCAATTCTGTTGACAAAGCCCCTAACTTAATAAAGACAGGCCTTTTAAAGGACATTTACAGTTTATTACAACCTGTGTGTAATTTATGTAGTTATGGCCTCTGTTTTTATGGCTTGTGATAACATTATACTGATCATGTTACTTGCAGAGATCTGGGTACACAGGAACCAATGTAGGAACACTGTGTGAGTCAAAGTGAAACCAGGAAGTCAGCCTGTGACCTGTGAGGGATGTTAAAAAAGGAAAGTATGAGTAATTACTGAAGTAGTAGCTTTTGCTTTTTCCTATGAATACATTTGGCAGATCTGGGGGTTTGTGTCAATTGTGTCTGAATGTTTGACTGCTATGATATCTTACGCAGCTGACATCTTTTGAATGATGTCTCCATGTTCTGAGATTTCAGCAATTAAAGACTGCATTGTTTTTGTTTATTAAAAAGAGTTTTGCCTTTACAGATTTAGATCTATTGTACGTATGTACCATGGACTTAGTCGTTTCCAATACCAAAACTCAAAGAGTCTCACAGGGTTCAACTTGCAGAGGGCAATGTTTGATTGGTGCCCCTATTACCTCCACCCTCGGTACATCGTTTGGTGGATTAAGACGTCTGATGTGTAAGAAAATTAAAAAACTCACCTGCCAACACAGTCACGTGTAAGGTGGCAGTATGACGTCCTCTCATGTTCTGGGCTTCACAGGAATAACTCCCACTGTGTTCAGCTCTGGTGTCAGTGATGATGAAGATCTGTCCTGATGCTTTTGGTGAGTTTTCATCCTCCTTGTACCAGGTGTAGTTAGCTGCTGGGTTAGCATCACTGCTACAGGTCAGAGTCACTGAACTGCCCTCCACTATCTCAGCAGAGGGACTCACTGACACAGAGGGAAGCTTTGGAGGATCTGGATATGAATATAGATTATTATAAGTTGATCAATAGCATCTTTATTTAGACACCACAGGCCTCATAAAAGCCAACTAAATCCCAATTTAAATCCCACAGCACAGCTGGCAGGTTTCTTGTTGAACATTTTAAGCATAAACTCTACTTCATGTGTAGTGCTCCTTTAATAAAGAGCAAACTATGTGACAGATTTAATGTGTCTGTTGCTTATTACCTGTATTTTACTCACATTTAACATCAACATAGATGTATTCAGACGTCCTCCCCAGCTGGTTCTCAGCTCTACAGTAATACTGTCCAGAGTCAGAGGACTGGATGGAGCTGAAGACAAGATGAGGTTCTTCACTGAGAGGAGGAGGGTCTGGATCTCCATCCTCCTTGTACCAGATGTAGTTAGCTGCTGGGTTAGCATCACTGCTACAAGTGAGATTCACTGAACTGCCCTCCACTATCTCAGCAGAGGGACTCACTGACACAGAGGGAAGCTTTGGAGCAACTGGAGGAGATTTAGAGAGACTCATATTGCACATTAGTTGGTTATGTACGTATTAAATGTTAACATGGTGTTGTCACATGTGGCATTTTGAATTAAGGGCATGTATTTTGTCTGTCAACTTAAAACCTCTTTAACTCTAGCCCTTTTTTTGGCTTCTGCTCGAAAATACTATACCCATACTCAAAGGGGCATTACTCTCTAACTACAAGGTCTATTTGAATAATTCCAATGGATTAATAACACTCAAGGGGGTGAGCTTTGGTGAGAGGTGTAAATATTGTGTATATGTTACTGGTTAATAGCAAATGAAGATGGAACACAGCTCCACTTTGAAAATGTCAGGTTCGCATGGTGAAAAAGCACTATTATTGATAATACTATATTAAATGAGGCTCTAAAACTTCTAGAAATCAGCCAGCATCATAGCAAATAATGGCAGCAGTCATACAAAAAAGAATTGGAGTGAATAGAGTGAAGTAGGCCAGAGCTAGAGAGATAAACGTACGAGAGGTCACGAAAGGTCGTCATTTGAGAACCAGCCTCTCCAGCTGTTCCATTGTACTTTTATATACTAAATAACGATATATTTAACTTCCTTTACCCTTGTACATGCACAGTCTATCACATACAGCAGTTAGAAATCATTTTTGAGAGCTAGAATCTTCTCCAAAGCCTCTCTGGGCCGCCGACTCACGGCTCCATGCGCTATTGCCTGTGTTTGAGTGAGGCTCCTTCAGCCTGTGGTTGGTCAATCTCATACCATGAGACCGCTAAACACGCCTTAGGATCTAGCCAATGCAGTGGTCGCAACGTGGTTTTGATTGACAGAATAGTTTTACATAAATTCCAGTTCCGCGCGGGGCGGAGCATGCGTAAAAAACGGATTCCCCAAATATGAAACGTGGTCCGCCAGCCTTGTTTGACCCCCCTTTCTTCAGGAAACAGTTGATTTAGACAGGAAACAAATAGCACAAGTAGCTTTCTGCGCTAAAAATGGATAATGGACGCTTTTTCGTCATGATTCATCTCAAAGTGAGTGAAAGTTCTGAATATTTCTGCGGGCTGTATGGCGTGTTTTTGTGGGCGTGTTCGATTGTATCTGTTGAACGGTTTGACGGAGAGTAATTCTGAGTGTAGCGATCGATTCCGTGTCGAATGCTAATGCTGTTTAATAGCAACTTCAGCTATGGTAGCTTCTAGCTTCGTGTTCAGAGCACGTTTCGGACTGCATATCTCGCCCAGTTATGTCGAAAAAACCACGATATTGTGGTAGCTCTTGTTGTAGGTTCTAGTAGATCGTGTTTAATTGTGTTTTCAGTGTGTAAAATGTTATACATGGTTCTGTTCATCAGAAGTTCTTCGTTAAGCCGGTATGCTACATGTTTGTAGGATTATTACATTTGTTTCTGAAAACAGTTTTCTACGGTACCGCTCGGTACCAATAGCCCCCCATTTGGGGGGCTCTCGGGTTAAAGATTAAACAAATAGATCACAGTCAACACTAATTTTAGATCACTTCTCTGGTGATTGTCAATTCAAGGGACACCAGATATGATTATGTTTTGTACTCACACTGGACATCTACTGATAGAGACGTAGAGTTGATCTCTCCATGAGGATTCTGTGCCTTGCAGTAGTAGATCCCTCTGTCCTCAGAGCTGATGGAAGTAAAATTGTAACTTCCTTGTAGCTTTTGAAGAAGTATTTGGTTCTCCTTGTACCAGGTGTAGTTAGCTGCTGGGTTAGCATTACTGCTACAGGTCAGAGTCACTGCACTGCCCTCCACTATCTCAGCAGAGGGACTCACTGACACAGAGGGAAGCTTTGGAGCATCTGGATATGAATATAGATTGTTGTCAATTGTTGAAGTTGATCAATAGCATCTTTATTTAGACACCACGGGCCTCATAAAAGCCAACTAAATCCCAATTTAAATCCCACAGCACAGCTGGCAGGTTTCTTGTTGAACATTTTAAGCATAAACTCTACTTCATGTGTAGTGCTCCTTTAATAAAGAGCAAACTATTTGACAGATTGATTGTGTCTGTTGCTTATTACCTGTATTTTACTCACATTTCACATCAACATAGATGTATTCAGATCTCTTCCTCCCCAGCTGGTTCTCAGCTCTACAGTAATACTGTCCAGAGTCAGAGGACTGGATGGAGCTGAAGACAAGCTGAGGTTCTCTACTGCGAGGAGGAGGGTCTGGATTTCCATCCTCCTTGTACCAGGTGTAGTTAGCTGCTGGGTTAGCATCACTGCTACAGGTCAGAGTCACTGAACTGCCCTCCACTATCTCAGCAGAGGGACTCACTGACACAGAGGGAAGCTTTGGAGCATCTGGAGGAGAAAAGAATAAACATTAACTTTAAGATGAGAATGTTATGATGAAACATAATCAGTTTAATTTGTTAATAGTTTGTATGCTAAAGAGAACTATTTATTCAGGAAGACATTAAAGAATTTTAATATTTGACTGTTGCCGCAGTCCAGAGTGCTGATTCAGGAGCTTAAATTAAAAGGCAAAGTTCAACCCAAAGTCAAAAATACATATTGTTTCTCTTACTTGTTGTGCTCACCGAAAACAAATTAGTTCGGCAACAAAACTACTGAGTTATGTTTAGGAAAAGTACTTAAGTTGACTTCTTGTTTCACACGTGGGCGTGAACAGCAGTCTCCAGTTCTTGTTTTAGTCTTTTAAGTCACCTCAGAGTACGACTTAAGATAATGTTGTAAATGATTCCACGTCCAAAGTGAAAAGTAGGAATATTCAGTTCTCCCAGATCTGTCAAGAGCTGAGGTTCATTAAAAAGCTACAACTTGGAGAAGCATAGCTGGTAACTACCAGAGTAAAGACAGAGAACGGTACATGTGTAAGTTATATGTAAGGAAGGTACACAACGCTTTACAAATAATAATGTACTAACGATGTCTGAGAGTCAATAATGTCCAACCCACCAAATCATAAAGAATGAAATGCAGACTAATGTCAGTGGAAGACTGTCAGTAAACTCACACACTGAAGGAGAGCGGAAGTCCTCATATCCTCTAACAGCACAGGAAACGATGTCTGCAGGATAAAAGTAGCCTGAATACATATTAGAAGTTTGTCCCCAAACGTCCTGTCCATTCTTGTACCAGACGTAGTGAAGATGACCAGTTGGAAGACAGCTGCTCTGACACGTCATCACTGCCCAGTTATCAGACCTGTAGACCATTAATCTGCTCACGTGGACCTGGAGATCTGAATATGTGAATAAGGAACAGACGTCTTCATCTATACACACACATAAAAACACACAAGATGTTCAAAAGACGTTGAAAACTAAATGACTAAATGTTCAGATGTAAATGTTACCTGTGACGGACAGAGAGACTCCAGGTGAACCACTATATTTCTCATCTGGTTGGTTTGTTGTGAACCTGAACTTGTACTCAGCTGAGTCGCTCTCTCTCAGGTCTGTGATCGTCAGAGTGCAGACTTTGTTTTCACAGTGAGACGTCACACGACCTGAATACTCCGGGTCTGTTCTCAGATCCACATAAACATCATTACTCGCTTTAGTGAACCAAAATGTTTCCACAACTTTTGCATTACGGAATTTTCCTGTAGATGGGTGTGTGTAGCTGCAGCGTATTTCCACTGTTGATCCTTTTACAGCACAGATCTGAGTAGAAGTGTAAGTCACTCTCCAGACATCCTGAGCCTGAATCACTGTAACACAGAAGATTCATGACATCAGAGATCAGACTTTCTTTTACTCATCTGTCTTTCTAGAACCGAACCAAACTGCTTTTCAAATCTACATCCAGAGTCAAACCGTTAGTCACTGAGAACCGACAGTCTGCAGGTTTTCATTTCATTTTAATGACTCGTGGTGAAATAAACCCTGTAGACGGTTGGCTCTCCGTGGCACAAGATTGGACGACTGACGTAAGCTCTGCCAACGTCCTGAGAGTTAAGACAAAGAGGATCATGGTACCAACAGAATCTGATTCACTGCAACAAAGTCACAACAACATGTGCGTCTCTAACTACAACTGAACAAGAGTAAAATACTTTTACTGCACTTTTTGGTGCCAAAACTCTTTATTTTTCTTATTTCCGTTTTCTTTTATTACATGCATGTCTTCTTAAACATTTCTAAACCTTTTAACCGTGTGCAGCACGTCCCACACATAACACCAGGAACACCTTGACGTCTGATCTGCACACGTCTCTTAATTCCCTGAATAAGATTGATTTAGCCTCTGACCATAAATGTATACGTTTGATGCACTCTTACCACCAACCACAGTTTGGGCAATTCCACTTTGACAAAAGAGGAACGAGACAAATATCTCAGAGTGTTGTCTCACTTCATTAGTGCTCAGAGCGTGGTTCACTCCATCAAAGGTTAGTTTATAAAGATCAAGTAAAGCTGTCCTTCCTTTACTTTACTTAAAACTACTAACATATGATGTACAATGTGTAAAAACTGGACATGATTTTAGTTCACAACATGGTGACCAGAGAACGACTGAATGAAATGTTCACTCTGTGTAAATATCCTACAACGTGAATGTAGAAATACAGAACCTGGTACAGTGAGGAGGAGGACGAGGAATCCACTCGCTGCTGCTGTTAAACTCATAGCTGCTCCTCTGGGTTCTCTGAGAGACTTCAGAGTCAATGAAACATGTCTGCAGCTAAAGAAGCTACGTCTGTGGTAAAGGAGTCACATCAGAAAACACTTCATGAGGAAGGGTGCTGTCTTGATGAGAAAACTGTCGTCTGAAAGCAGAAGACTGAGGTCAAGTTTGTTAAAAATACACCGAACTTCCTTCCTCTTTAGGTTATTAACATGCATGAGGCAGTATATTAAACTCCTCAATGTGAGAAACTAGTTCACAACACCACACTAACACATGAAGAGACCATTTTAAGAGCTCTTTTCTTCAGTGTGGTCACCGTTCAGGGTCTGAAAAATAATCGTGAGATTGATCCCCAGAGAGAAATTCACAAGTAACAGCAGCACAAGAGACGGACGACTAAGAGGAAAGAAAAACAGATGAAGAACTTATTTTAATGGAATTAGTGCAAAAACCGACACGTCAGCTCTTTTTAGTAGGACTACTATTTGTATTTTATTCAAGTAAGACAAAACATTCATGTAAAATCTAAATACATACAAATACAAATAGAGAAATATAAAAAAGAAGCATGTAGATGAGTGTAATGAGCAGGTGAGGAAGTAGAAATAATTCTCAAAATGAGTTTAAGAATAATGATATTTGACTCCCAATAAAACCAGTTGTGATAAAACTGGTAAAAATAAAAAAGAGGAAAGAAGCAGAACGTGGAGGAGATATATTGTAAATACATGAATGTACATTCTCTGGTATCAGTCAAATATAACTCTTTACTAATATCTAGTGGCAACAGTTGGAAACTACAACTAGATCAGCAAACACATGTTCCCCTCCAATAGTAGAGCAGCAGCAATAATAAGCTGCTCACTGTCATTCAGATTAAATGTGTCAGAGATCTCAGGTGAGATTTAATCACGGTTAGAAATCTTCCAGCCTTTCAAGGTCTCAGTTTGAACTTTGAGGTCTGAACTGCCTCTCTGTGATCCCATCATGCACTCTGGTTTAACCCTTACATACTGTTAGGGTCAAATTTGACACGTTTTGACACTTGACAGCAGTAAAAATACCCTAAACGTCATTCTTTTAGCCTGACATTTGATGACTTTTCCTAAAGTGACCCAAAATACACAAAAATTGTAATATTTTAAAATTGTATACTTTTGAACAGGTGCTACACATTTTTGTACACTGAGGCTGTTTCGGGTCAAATTTGACCCGTATCTATTGAGATGGATTTTAGATCTACCAGTGTGGGTCAAATCAAAGAAAATGGTGGTTTTAGGGAATCTTGACACTGTACAGGCCATATTTGTGTTTATTATTTATGGGACAGTGTTGACAGAGTTCAAGGGGGACCTCGAAACTGTCACGAGAACTGTCTGTGTTCCCACGACATTTGCCCAGGTTCCCGCAGAGACAGACACCTGCTGGTCTTTGAAGTGGCGTGGGGGAGCCTCGAAACAGTGAAATAGTAAAACAGCACAGGAGTGATCATGGTGCACAAAGGGAACAGAGGTCATCCACAGGTCAGAGGGTGCCTTGTCACAGACACAAGATCTGCACCTGCAAGCACAAGCACCTGCACCTGCAATATTATCAAATAATCTACAAAGTAACAAATTTGAATCAATTTGGGTTGGGAGGGTGGTGGTGGGGGGGTCATAACATTATAAAGGTACCTGAGCTGCCATTTCAGTGACTGACATCATGGCAACAATGTTTAGTGTGCAACAGGCCCTTGATCTGTTCTTCCAACATGAGGAGGTTGAGAGTGATTTGGAGGATGTGTCAGAGCAGGAAGACAATGTGGAAGAAAACTCTGATTACTGACTGATTATTGACTAGTTTATAATAAGCATTTTATTATGTAATGTTTTGTGTTCAAAGTGGTAAATGTTGAATTAATATTGATAATTATGATTTCTTATGATATAGCAGTGGGGACAGCATTTAATGGTTGCAATGATTAAACATGGTTATATTATAAATTCCAACAGTTCCAGAATGTTCATGCCATTTTCAAATTCAATACAATATATTTAAATCATTATGGCTTTTATGTTTCTATGTCTTATGTAAAACAGGACATGATAATGTGTAATAGTAGAGGTTTTTCTCCAAAAACGAATGTTGTAAAACTTAAAAAATACACTCTCCCTGCTCTCTAAAACATTTATTAAGGATTAATCATACATTTAATAATGAGACATAGGCTATTTAGACATTCTAAATAGATCTATAGTTTAAAATTTGGTGTAGACACTATGAGGGAATTCTTGGTCCGGGTCAAAATTGACCCGAACCATAATGTGAAGGTATCAAATATAAACAGTATGTAAGGGTTAAAGTGAATATGAAGATGTCATTGAAATGACTTTCATATCAGCGCTTTGCAGTTTTTACCACTTCAGAAACTATTGGTGGCATTAAACTCAGTTTCTATCTATTTTCCCGAAAAGTCATCACTCCTGAATTGTCATAATTACAATATAATATAATATAATATATATATTTATTAGTGCTGGGCAACGATTAATCGCATGGATTTTTTGCGATCAATCGCGATTAATCGCATTGTTATGGCAAAGTTCAATAATTAATTCAAAAGTAGTGTATTGCGCACTTTTATTTTAAAAGTACTGCTATATGAACAAAAGGGCAATAACATTTGGTTTGCAAACACTTTAAACAAATAAGGTTATTTTTAACAGCAGTATTCCCTTTACACAGCAGTTATATGTCTTGCACTATCTGTGCTCAGTGTGCTGACTGTATTTGAAATGTTCCACTGCTGTGCAACATGAATAAAATGTTTCTGCACGTTTCAGCAAAAATGTCTGTCTTCATGACAGTCAGTGCATGTGAATGCAGCTCTACTGTTCATCAATATAATGCTGTAACTCCGAGGTGATGATGGTTACCCAGCGATCAAAGAATAAAGACACTTTACGCAAAATGTAGGTGTATTTTCCCTTTAACGAGATGCAGGTAGCATGTTTTATACTTAATGTGAATATAATTCATACTTTGTTGGCATCTTATTCTGAAAACCGGATGTTCGTCTGAAGAAACCGGATGTTGTCTCACGTTAATCTGTCCGCTAACTTTCTTAGCTCATTCTTGAGGCTCATACGTGACGTCATTCGTTGCGATCCTAAAGGTGCGTTCACACCAAACGCGACGCGAACGCACCTTGAGAACGTTCCTCAGACCGACATCTTCCACAACACTAACCGGCTGCAGTTTGTCTCCACTTCTCTGTAGCATCTGTTAGCTTGTCTTTAGTTCATCTCTACTTCTCCCACACGCTGCATCAACGTAGTCTGAAGACTTCCTCCACCGCTGCCAGTGAGCAACGGACTTTCAAAATAAAAAAATAAAAAAAAATGCGTTAACGCGCGATAACATAATTGTCGGCGTTAATTAATTAATGCGTTAACACGATAATAACGCGTTAACTTGCCCAGCACTAATATTTATATGTGTAGACTCTGTGCTCATCGGGTTTTGTTGACGGTGCTGTACAGGGCAGCTGGATCCTCTCCACCTCTGATTCTGAGAATAAAAATAAAAGGTGATTCTAAAGATATATGAAATAATATACTTTTCATCACCAGTGATATCAAAGTTGTCTCATTTGAAGTGAGGATGATGTTCCTGTGTGAGGAGCTGCTCACCTCGGGGCACTGTTGAACTTGACGGCGGCGTATTCAGCCACTTCTTGTTGCTCCGTGTGTCTGAGGGCCTGAGCTGGTCTCATGTTGGAGTAGAGAGGATCTGCCTGCTTGTTGGAGAAGTGGACGCTGGCGTACTGAAGCTCACCCTGCTCCTCCTGCTGTCCCTGATCAGGTAGATACTGCAGAGGCAGAGTTACTTTCAGCTACACATATTACATGAGGAGGTCTTTCTTTGGAATAGTGCGTTCATGCAGAGGAATGCAACGAGGACAGCAGCTGTGTTACATTAACATGGAATCAGGACGATGGTATAATAATTTATAACCATGATGTTTCTTCCTGAACCTTACTAAGTGGTTTTGTTGCCGAAACATATTCGCGACAGTTTCCTGCAAACGACGTAGAGCAAAGTGAAGCGTGAAAAGCCGTTTAAATGTTGTGCTATTATAAGCCTTCACATGAGATCGGGTTGACTCAGCAGTTTGAATGGAATATGTTTTCTTTAGTAAAATAATATACGTAACTATTCTCACCTGTTCCCTGTTGTCCGGTCTCTCTTCAGGCTCAGACGAGTCCCTGGAAGCCCCCTTTTTTCTGGTTGGAAGAATTATGAATACAATTAAATGATTGAATGTTTTTAGTTATGACAAAATGCCTTTGAATGATTTGACAAACAAAGACTCAGTGAAACAGAAGTGCTCACCTAATCCACAGGAAGACAGAGAGGGATATGACAGCCAGGAGAACAACAGAGATTGTTCCAGCAGCTGTATATTTCCAAGATCCTGAGAAATGGTGATCAAGAGAAAACACAAACTGTTCATTGAGGTGTTACAGCATGTTTGGGGCCCATTGGTCCCATAGAGTGATATATGACCAAGCAATGCATTTGTGCATATTACATACATGGAGTTAAATCAATCTAATTATGGTCTTATCAGGTGATTAACTTGTAATTTCCATGAAGTTTGTGTGTCAATATAGGAGAGGTGGTGGAGAGGCTGTTTTCTCATTACGCCTCCTTGAGTTCAACAGTCCGATTAGTACGTCAGAGCTTTTCTCATCTGAGTTATGATGGTTGGAGAGTAAGCGGTCACTATTCAGAGAGATATTCCACAGAGCTAAACATTAAATACAAAGGCCTGCATTACTGAAGCTTCAGGAGTTTTAGACACACTGGTGGTCAAAGTCTAATGAAGCTAAAGGACAACATCATCTGCAAACAGTCGAAATGCTCCCTAACATCACAGTAATCGGGCACTTCACAGACCAGGGCTCTACCTTGATATTCTGGTCTCAGGTATTATGAATAGGAGAGATGACAACACAGAAGACTAAGGCCACATTAGATGAGCTTGGTGTAAGTTCAACAATAGACACAGCTCTGGCTCTTTAAATTCCTATGAGCCCTTCAATATGTAACACAGTGAAAACATGATGAGAGATGAAATCTTGACTGTTCTTCCTTGATCTGAGGTTGATCTCTAGTTCTATGTTAGCTCTACGACCACGCAACGTATCCTCGTACAACAATTCGTAGGATATCTCATGAAAAGTTACTAATTTTTTGTGCTTTTTCCTACAAAATTCAGCAACACGTGATTATTTCTGCTCTTTACATGCACACGTTTCTTCACAGGAACCTTAGTTAGGTTTATCCAACAAATCTACTTGGTTAGGTTTTGGAAAAGATCGTTTGGGTTAAAATAACCACGGAAGAGCCGATACTGAAGTACGCAAGTTACGTGACCAAAACCTCAGCGTTGACTTGTCGTTTCATATGAGGATCCTTGTTCACGATTATGTGGATACATGAATATGCTGAATGTGTGTGACTGAATGCAAAATATCACCTGCCACAACAGTCACATGTAAGATATATTTAGATCTCTTCCTCCCCAGCTGGTTCTCAGCTCTACAGTAATACTGTCCAGAGTCAGAGGACTGGATGGAGCTGAAGACAAGCTGAGGTTCTTCACTGCGAGGAGGAGGGTCTGGACTTCCATCCTCCTTGTACCAGGTGTAGTTAGCTGCTGGGTTAGCATCACTGCTACAGGTCAGAGTCACTGAACTGCCCTCCACTATCTCAGCAGAGGGACTCACTGACACAGAGGGAAGCTTTGGAGCATCTGGAGGAGAAATGAATAAACATTAACTTTAAGATGAGAATGTTGTGATAAAACATAATCAGTTTAATTTGTTAATAGTTTGTATGCTAAAGAGAACTATTTATTCAGGAAGACATTAAAGAATTTTAATATTTGACTGTTGCCGCTGTCCAGAGTGCTGATTCAGGAGCTTAAATTAAAAGGCAAAGTTCAACCCAAAGTCAAAAATACATATTGTTTCTCTTACTTGTTGTGCTCACCGAAAACAAATTAGTTCGGCAACAAAACTACTGAGTTATGTTTAGGAAAAGTACTTAAGTTGACTTCTTGTTTCACACGTGGGCGTGAACAGCAGTCTCCAGTTCTTGTTTTAGTCTTTTAAGTCACCTCAGAGTACGACTTAAGATAATGTTGTAAATGATTCCACGTCCAAAGTGAAAAGTAGGAATATTCAGTTCCCCCAGATCTGTCAAGAGCTGAGGTTCATTAAAAAGCTACAACTTGGAGAAGCATAGCTGGTAACTACCAGAGTAAAGACAGAGAACGGTACATGTGTAAGTTATATGTAAGGAAGGTACACAACGCTTTACAAATAATAATGTACTAACGATGTCTGAGAGTCAATAATGTCCAACCCACCAAATCATAAAGAATGAAATGCAGACTAATGTCAGTGGAAGACTGTCAGTAAACTCACACACTGAAGGAGAGCGGAAGTCCTCATATCCTCCAACAGCACAGGAAACGATGTCTGCAGGATCAAAGTATTCTGAATACATATTAGAAGTTTGTCCCCAAACGTCCTGTCCATTCTTGTACCAGACGTAGTGAAGATGACCAGTTGGAAGACAGCTGCTCTGACACTTCATCACTGCCCAGTTATCAGACCTGTAGTCCATTAAACTGCTCACGTGGACCTGGAGATCTGAATATGTGAATAAGGAACAGACGTCTTCATCTATACACACACATATAAACACACAAGACGTTCAAAAGACGTTGAAAACTAAATGACTAAATGTTCAGATGTAAGTGTTACCTGTGACGGACAGAGAGACTCCAGGTGAACCAGTATATTTCCCATCTGGTTGGTTTGTTGTGAACATGAACTTGTACTCAGCTGAGTCGCTCTCTCTCAGGTCTGTGATCGTCAGAGTGCAGACTTTGTTTTCACAGTGAGACGTCACACGACCTGAATACTCCGGGTCTGTTCTCAGATCCACATAAACATCATTACTTGTTTTAGTGAACCAAAATGTTTCCATAACTTGGGTTTTAAGGCCATGTATTGTGTATGGGTGTGTGTAGCTGCAGTGTATTTCCACTGTTGATCCTTTTACAGCACAGATCTGAGTAGAAGTGTAAGTCACTCTCCAGCCATCCTGAGTCTGAATCACTGTAACACAGCAGAGCACATCAGGAAGCGTAATCAAAGGTTCGTTAAGTTATCAGTGAGTTGGTGAAAGGTGACCTGGACAAGCTTCAACATCATGCATCTATCTAACTAGAACTGAACTGCAATAACGTGTCTGGATGGTTTGGATTTGGTTCATTCATTCAAAAAAAGGTTCAAAAAAGCCTCATAGGCAAACAACATGAAATGATGAGGAGATATTGTACACATGTAACAAGAGAAGTATTATGTATAAAATACTTACATGATGACTTTCTTCCTTAAATTTTCTGAAATCAATTTTGAAACTACCAAATATACACACACACACACACACACACACACACACACACACACACACACACACACACACACACACACACACACACACAGTGCTCAGAGAGGAAGACATACATATATATAAATGGTTAGTTTCCTCTCTGTTCACACTGCGGTCAGGTCTCTGCTCGGTTAAGAGTGAAATCTAAAAGTAGATGCAGAGGTGAAGGAAACCGTTTACAGCAGCTATGATATCAAGAGGAGATGAAAGCTGCCTTCATCACAGAGCATGGACATACGTCACTGAGGTCAGAGAACGGAAGGAACTCGCAGGGTTTAGTGCAGATGTATGAAGATAGAAGACACGTTCAGTCAGAATGTGATTCACTGTGAGTCCAGCAACCCTCCAAAAAAAAACTAATGAAAACTGATAAAAGTAGATGGAAACTAATCGTCGGCCACATGAAGTCGGGCTTCTGCAACCAGGGTCGGCTTTATAACAGATTAAACAGGGCAAGAGGTGTTCACAGGGTGAGGAGGGACCAGTTATGAATAAAAGCCTCAATATTCTCAGTTTACAGCATGTCAAAGTGCTTAACACACAAGAGCAGAAGACGCTGGCCAACAGGAAACCAGAACTTACTGATCATCCATTACAAATGGAAACAAAGAACAAGATGCTCAATGTCTGTGCACAAAATTCACGTTTGCAGCGTCTGTGGGAAGGTTTGCCTTCCACACGACTCCGAACCACTTGTTTGTGACCTTCAGCGTGTTTTTACAAGACACACATTTTTCCCAGATTCCCCTCTTTTAATGTGATGAATGTAAGTGGAGGTGTTCAGTACCTGACACAGAGAGAAGGAAGACGACAAATCCACTCGCCGCTGCAGTTAAACTCATAGCTGCTCCTCTCATCTCCCTGTATGCGAGAAGATACAACATGTCAGCAGATTAAATAATGTACACAAGAGATACACAAAGACAGTCGCATTAATAAACTGCTTCTACTTACAATGAAGAAAGACGTCGTCTTTAAAGATGCACTTCCTCTGCCGTCAGATCGATATCAGGCTGTTAAGCAGCTCCATTTCCTTCCTCCTTTGATCATTAATATGCACAGTGAGCAAAATGCCAGTAACAACCCACAACACGATTAAGTTGTGTTTTTCAGACTCTATAAACTTCAAAACGGAGAATAAGCTACCGAACCTGTTTTGCACCGACACCAGAAAAGAGCATTCAGACAGAATGAGACAGATGTGCACAGAGGCAGGATGTGAAACAGTCTGCAGGTGAAGTGACGGAGCAGGAACATAATCAACCTGTGAACCTCGAGGCAGCTTAACTGAACAGGATGAAGAGCAGAGTGTTAATTATCAGAGAGATGAAGCCTGATTGTGCCACACCACAGCTCCCCCACTAGAGGAAAATCAACACCGAAACATTCTCCCATCAATCCATGATTGTTCAGTCAAATGTGACTCTTTGTGTTCTTTATTTCCACATTTTATCTTTTACTCTGAACATTGAATTCATTAAGCATTAGAGGTTCAGATTAAGTTCAGGAAGCGTCAATACGTTTGTTTGCCACGGAGTTTATTATCTGGAACGATCCAAAATCCAATGAAAGCATCCCGTTGGCTTCCTGTGGAGAGAACCAGTACGACGCTAACTTCCTGTTGGCACGATGCTAACTTCCTGTTGGCCTCCAAAAATCATCCCTGCAGCTCTCCATGAGCCCGAGACCGAGCGCTTGTTCTACGGGTCCATGGATGCAGTAAAATCCCCTGAAGATCCGGATACATTTCATCACTCTGCAGTCGAGCCTTTTTGGCTTCATGGTCCACTGAGCAACTTTCAACAATGGAAGCCCAACTCCAACGTCATTATGGAATCGGAAGAGAAGCAGTAGAGAACTGCATTGCATCTACGAACTTACCGGTTCAACTGGTGCTTCCCTCTTTTACTTTCTAACAGAAGGCCTCACACACCGGATCAATATACAATGTTCAAGGGGAAAAGGATGCGCCGATACAGAAAAATAGGATTCAAACACTTCCGCTGAAGTTCATGTGTTTTAAAGAACAGAAGAGACTGTTTGGATGTGATGCCTCAAATCCAGAAAGTGGTGAACTGTAGGAGCCAACATGGACACCACGCTGCTGGAGACCCAGGCTGTATTGCTGGGCCCGCTGGAGGGAAAGGGAGGAACCAGGACTGAGAGGGGCAGACTGTCAGACCCTGCTGCAGTAGAATGAGAGGTTTTTCTAAAGGGAGTCTGGTGCTCAGAAACACGACCGCTTTAGTCCACAGGGACCGCCAAAATAAATTAGGTGAAAGTTCCTTGTAGTAGCTTTAATTAATCAGTCAAGTAACTATTGTGGTTCTTACTTTTTACTATTTTATTTGAAAGGCACCGTGTACAATCTTTTTTTTTTTTAAGTCATCATTTAATGGGACCAGAAATAGCTTTTAAGATAATTCACATCTGTATTCCCTTTGATCGTGTCTGATTTCATGGCCGTAATCACTTGATCCATATTTGGTTAAACTGTTTTAAAAGAGGGAAACAAATATATAATATATATCAAGAGTGGAATGTACTCGACAGAGTTGATTTGCCATCAGTGAAATGTTGTTCCTTATCGACATCTAGTGGCAGCCGTGTGGAATTACAACAGCAGATTCTAAGAATTGGAAGAAATACAAATCTTTTATTTCAGTAAAACTAACCACAGTGTCAAAATCTCACTCAAGTCAAAGTAAACGAGTATTCATTGTGCAGAATGGCTCATTCCAGAATCATACATGTTATATTATTGAATTATAATTAGCGATGCATTATTGTGTTCATTAATGTAATGTTGCAGCTGGTTAAAGTGGGACTCATTTTAATTACTTTACTGTATGTACTGCTGTCTACATGTAGCTTAACGTTTAGTAATATATCATCATTTAATGGTTGATTTTATGTTTTGTGTTCATTTTAAAAAGCTTTAAAGTAAAAAGTACAATAGTTCCCTCTGAAATGGAGTAGAAGTATTATGGAGAAATGACTATAAAATGTAAATAAGTAAAGTACAACTATTTTAAAAAGGTACTTAAGTACAGTACTCGAGTACATTTCACCACTGTAGACTGTAGTTTTTCACTTCTCACCCGTCCGCTGCCTGATACAGGCCTATGAATGTGAGGCTACATGCTGTAAAAACTGCAGTTAAAGGTATTAAACAAGGTGAATAAGGTAACAAATGTATCTGATATCATCATGAACCTTCCCCAGTCGATTACTTACATTAAGGCTATTCTTTTTTGTATTACATGTTTTTTTTAAATGTCTTTAAATATGCAAATGAGGCATTCGCTTTTCAAATATGTGCAGATTTTCAGAACAGAAATCTAAACATTGAATTCAAAATAATTTTTCATTTGATGACATATTAGAGTCAAAGGTTTTAACAGAGGACATTTCTCTTTGTATCACTTTATAAATCAGAAAATACTGTCAACACCCTTAAAAAATACATGTTTGCCATATTTTTAAGAATGTAAGATATGCTTGAAGACACGACAGGTGAATCGGGTAAAATGATTAACTACATGAAACTTCACCGGTTGATTACTTAAAAAAACATAAAGAGAATCATTCTTTTGTATTTCAAGTTTTTTTAAATGTTATGTTTAAATATGCAAATGAGGCATTATCTAACGGTAACTTTTGGTGCATTTAGCAGAAATCTACGGATCAATAAAGTAGTAAAATAAACATGTAAATCTGTATTGTGCAGGTTTTCTTTCCACTAGTCTTTCCTAAAGCTATTCTAACTGATAATTAATCAATATCAGCTGCTGAGACCGAGTAAGAATAAACCATTTGTTATGTTGGTTTACAGTAGAGCGCCTTAAATCCATTATACATAGACAGTATATAATGAATGAAACTTTATACTACCAGCATCCAGGGATAATCCCACAACCAGATGCATTATATAATAAAATAATTACGAAACAACTTCTCATAATTTTCCGTCACACTGAGCGGGTGGAGACTGTTGAGACTGTTGATCTGCAGACCCCGGCTTCAGTTCCCGATGGTGATACCGCTGGCTTTGGTTGTGCCTTCACAGTCGCATTGCACAAATAACTGCTCATCAGAGAGTCTGCGAGGACGCTCGGAGGAGGAGGAGGAAGCCCAAAAAAGACCTGTGAAGATTGGAGTTACATTTGTAAGGTGACCACAGAAACATGTTCCACAAATCATGTTCACTGTCTGTTGCACTCCGCCGTGGCTACTTGACACTCTCGTTAAAGTCGTGCACTGCTGGGCGTGAACCCTGTTGCATCTTTAGTTCAAATTAGTAAGTTTGCTTCTAAAAATGCTTTGTCTTTACACGTCTCTCCTGAGAAACATTTCAATGCAAAAATGTAAGCAAATGAATAATTACCGTGTATGAAGGGGAGATTAGAGATTCTGGTCTTTGTGTTTTTCAGAGGTTTTGTTGACTGTGCTGTACAACGCATCTGGATCCTCTCCAGGTTCCTGACTGTGTCTGAGAGATGTGGGGGGGGGGGACGAATACAATTGAGGAGGAATGATGAGCATTGTACGGGCTATTATCAATCTTTCATTTTCTTGCAGGGTTTCCACCAGTGTATTGCCAGCCTGGCGGCCTGACGAGCAAAAGCTAACCCCCCTACGGGCCTAAGCGTCAGGATTTTTATTTAAAATCTATTTCTAAGATGTTCTTAAACTACAGTTAGTGCGATGGTTCTGTTGGAGACTTTTAGTTGGTGAAAACTTGAACACGCTACAGGAAACCATCAGGTCTGAGATCAGTGTACTTTACCCTCATGCTATGACAAGCTAACGTTACATAGCAACTTTAGCTAGCTAGCCAAACTGTCAGTATCCAATTCGCCATATGGAATCTGTGTTATTTCCTGGTTATATCCTGGTGTTTTACGTCCTCTATTGGCCAATTGAACATGAAAACAGCTTTAATTTCAGGTGTGACACAACTGTAAAGTATATATGGGTTCAAAGTCGAGGCTTTAGTTTCTTTAACATTGACTTCATATCTTGAAAGCTTAACAAATCCATCCATTGCCAGAGAATCCATCAGTCATGGAAGAATTGTAAAGGTTTAGATCGATACAAAAATGCATCATCTGCATATGGGGAAATGTAATGAGTTTAATTGTTTATAGCTGGTGGTTCAATGGTCAATTCAAAAGGTAGTGGTGATAGAGGCCATATGATATATGTCACCATAAACACAAACTATACTCAACACAGCAGCTGAATCCAAAAGATAAAGTCCGGTCAATTCTAAATAAAAAGCCAGGACACTCAAACACCTTCTCGACCTTTAATCTGTAGTCTGAGGATAATGTTCCTGTGTGAAGAGCTGCTCACCCTGGGAGTGTATTGCCACTGTTAAATTTGACAGTAGCGTACTCAACACTGTCCACGTTCTCTTCCTTTTTGTGTCTTGGGGCCAGAGATGGTGTGATATTCGAGTAGAGAGGATCTGCTTGTTTCTTAGAGAAGTTGACGCTGGCATAGTGAAGGCCATCCTTCTTCTCTGCTGGTTGTTTCTGTAGATATTAGACAAATGAGATTATTTGTAAGTTTGTGTACAATTGTGTAGCTGACACTCAACTGTACTGAAAAGGTGGAATGAGTGGGATGCGATCTTACGATCTGGCACCTGGACTCTATGTTTTTATTGAGGTTGATGAATTTGGGGCTCCACGTGCTTTACATATTGAACTATTTATATTTTTACAACCTCTACAGTCCTCTCGTCTCTGCTCTGTGTTCAGCAGCCTGCAGTTCAGTCAAGTTTTTGTCTCAGTCCAACCAATCATGGCTTCCCAGATAAGCAGAATTTTATATTGTTACTGAATCTGGTTAGTGCAGATGGTTTATTTGGGGTGATATTTTAAATAAGACATGTAGAATACAGTGTTTTTGATGAAATATCCCCATTTCAAGCTTCGATTTGGTTGCTTTTCCTGAAGGAAGCGTTCACCGCACATGACGTGTTCAAGGGCCATCGGTAAGTTGGAAATCCAAAGTTAACGTCTGTTTCTATAGCTTCTGGCTGTGAAAAATTGTTTTTAAGAAAACATGCTTTTCAAACCTGGCAGAAGGCTTTTGGGGTTCAGATGGTTAAAGCACCAGCAGGAAGTATTCTTTAAGAAATGTTGAACTTTGGGAATATGAACGATCAATGAATCTTTAACTTAACAACAGGGTGAAACAAGTCTGACAAAATCGAACTTTTAGCTCGCATAACATGAGGAATGAATCAGAAACTGGTCACCTGGTCAAACAAAACAAGAACTGATACTTTGTTCTGTCTAGTCTAGTGCTTTGACCTTCCTCACCTGCTCAGGTGGTTCCTTAGGGAACCTCGTTTTCCTGGTTGGGAAGATGAATGAAAAAACAAAAACAAATGGACAAATAAGTACGCTTGACTGTTATTGAAACATTGGATGCTCATTTCAATGATTTACAACTCACCTAATCCACAGTGAGACAGAGACGAGGATGCAAATAATTACAAAAGCAGAGACTGTTCCAGCAGCTATTAATATCCATCCTTCTGGGTAATTGGAATCAACTGAAAACAGTTAATTGGGGTGTTACAGCATGTGTGGGCCCACTAGCCCCATAGATTAAATATATATATATATAACTCCAACAATGTTACACATTCAAATCTGCTACAGGTCTTTGGGTACCACTGCATACATGAACGGATTTCATTTGAGTCAGCATCATTTTGGGATACATTGAAAATGAAAAGAAGAAAGAAAAAAACTTGGTGTGTGTGTGACCTCCAGAGCATCAGATGCAGTGGAAAGACTTACCGGCTAAAACAGCCAGATGTATGGTGGATCTATGACGTCCTCTGATGTTCTGGGCTTCACAGGAATAACTCCCACTGTGTTCAGCTCTGAAGTCAGTGATGATGAAGATCTGTCCTGATGCTTTTGGTGAGTCTTCATCCTCCTTGTACCAGGTGTAGTTAGCTGCTGGGTTAGCATCACTGCTACAGGTCAGATTCACTGAACTGCCCTCCACTATCTCAGCAGAGGGACTCACTGACACAGAGGGAAGCTTTGGAGCATCTGGAGGAGAAAATGTTTCCAGCACAATTAATATTAGTAAGCAGGATGCAAGATACTTTGAACGCAAGGAAAAAAAAACACAGAAGTGAAGTAAATTACACTTAGCTTAAAAACAACTCCTAACATGTCATATAAGCTTACACCAAGAAAAGTCCAACTAAGCTTCCACAGAGTAGATGGTTGGCTTTACAATTTAATACTCACACTGGACATCTATGAATTGATCTGAAGACATGATCTCTCCATGTTTATTCTCAGACTTGCAGTAGTAGATCCCTCTGTCCTCAGAGCTGATGGAGGTGAAACGATAGATACCTCCTGGACCCTGAAGCTTTATTTGGTTCTCCTTGAACCAGGTGTATTTAGCTGCTGGGTTAGCATCACTGCTACAGGTCAGAGTCACTGAACTCTCCTCCACTATCTCACCAGAGGGACTCACTGACACAGAGAAATTCTTCGGAGCATCTGGAAGATAGACATGAAACTATAAAATGAACTACAAAAGACAGATGTGTTGATTTAGTGCCACATATATTTACATCTGTTAAATAGTCCCTGATTGTATTTGGAGAAGTTGGTGTGTTTTGGGCCCCTTCTGATTGATAAGTTCACTTTAAATATCAGTTCTCTGCTATTATTTGGTTGTGTTTAGTTTTCTCATCTCTAATTTCAGTAATGCCATCATGTTCTTCTCTCTAATCAAAGTCTATTCATAGGTTGTACTCTTAATCTTTTTTTGGGGTTATTTTACGGGGCAGTTCGTCTTCACGGAGGCTGCCATGTTTCTACAGTAGCCCAGAGTGGACAAAACCAAACTGAACGAGCTTCGACATGGGAAACATTTCAGTCGGTTGCAATCTGCAACCTAGCAGCTAGATGTTGCCAAATCTTACACGCTAGACCTTAATGCGCCACCATTAGAATGACAGGGATGACAATGCTGACATAAATTGCCCTTTAAACATCTATGACAGACAAAACCAAGCTTCTTTTTTACCCAATAAGACGTTTCACTCACATTTCACATCAATAAATATTTGAGTCTCCCTCCTCCCCAGCTGGTTCTCAGCTCTACAGTAATACTGTCCAGAGCCAGAGGACTGGATGGAGCTGAAGACAAGCTGAGGTTCTTCACTGAGAGGAGTTTGGTTCTCCTTGTACCAGGTGAAGTTAACTACTATGTTAGCATCACTGCTACAGGTCAGATTCACTGAACTGTCCTCCATGACTTCACCAGAGGGACTCACTGACACAGAGGGAAACTTTGGAGCATCTGGAGGAGAAAAAAAACAAGTTTACAAGATGCTGAACACGTTTTCACAGTGGAAATTCATACATAAATAAACAGCCGTTTGCACAGAGTTTGAATTCCCAAATTGATACCTTTGGGTAAAAAAATTTGACAGTATTCGAGATGAACTGCGCCTGGAAAGTGTCAGGCGGTCAAGGCGGACAGTTTCTAGCAGCCCTCAAAAGAATATACAGGAAGTCAAAGAAATAGTTACATCCTGTTCGATCCGACTTGTAGGCTAGTTGTAGTTTGCAGAACACGTTCAGATCATACGTGTGCAAAAATATAACTGCATTGTATTCTATCCTTTGTTCTTCCACCTTGAAAAGCACTTTGTAATTGCTGCTCCTTTTGAGAAGTGCTATAGAAATACACCATTATTATTATTATCAACCCCACAAGATATGTTTATCAACGGATTAAACCTTCATTCCAAACATGAAGCTAATCATGAAGCTACACATGAAATTAAGATTTTCTACAAAACGTGGTGTTGCGCCCATAGACTGTATATAAGAAGTGGACGTAGTCATCATGAGGTCGCCCATTGGTTTGTGGACTGACGTTATGAAGACTCGAGTTCGGCGACTTCACCGTCCCAATTTTGGATTACGGCCGTCACCACTTTGTTCTTTTGCAAACAATGAACAGAAGTTAACATTTTTGCAATGCGGAGGAGTGACGTAGAGACGCCGTATACGTCTCTGGTAGCGGCAGCAACCTGTCAATCACAGTAAGTCCCGCCCTAAAGCATCCCCTGCTTTATGGTCTGTTTGACTCTAAATGGACCATAATGTACTAAATGAACATCATGCTGTATTGAAGAAGACTTGAAACTAGAGATTGAGACCATAAACTCATGTTTACAATGTTTACTGAGGTAATAAATCAAGAGAGAAGTAGAGTCATTTTCTCATAGACTTCTATACAACCAGAGGAGTCGCCCCCTGGTGGACACTAGAGAGAATGTGTAAGACACTTCCGTATTGGCTTCACTCGGCAGAACCAGGGGTTGCCGCCTGGCTGCGCCTGGCTCTAAAAACTGCAGCTGCCCTTTTTATTTTTTGCAATACCGTGACGCGAACTCACACAGCGCAGGTGAGCGGTGATCCTCGTGTCCTTTCAGAGCGCAGGAGACGCCGTCTCCAGGTTTCAAATGGCCCGTGTAAGAAGCAGCTTCCTCTGGAACTTTCTGTCCGTTCTTGAACCAGACGTAGGAAGGACGACTGCATGTGCTGACACAACTCAGCTCTGCCTCGGTGTGAGAGATGTTGACCGTCACTCTGGTCACACGCATCTGCAGAGCTGGATACGTGAGGAAGGACATCAAGTCAGTGGTTACTGGAAACACACGTCAAAAATAGGAAAGACATTCGAAGTCTACACTCCAAACGGGTTCTGTCAACGTACACATGAGCTAATATACAAACACATTAGCAATGATGTTTTTAACGTGCTCAACAACATTAATTTATATAACCTTTATTTATTTATTCTTTGTGTAGAAAAGGGGTACATAACAAGTATATGAACACAGAAACGACTAAAGAAATGACATTATACAAAGTAAGACGGGGACAAAACCAAAAAGGGACAAAAGCAAACTGAGTAATATAACACAAGTTTAGACTGAAGAGTAGAAAGAAGTGAAAAAACGACGGTCCAGCAAAATGTTTGTGTCCATCTTATGTGTGATACGTTTATTGGGAGAGTGAGAGGTGTTGAACGAGGCTAGGTGGTAATATAAGACACACATTAAAGTAGAATTATATTTTAATTCATATTTGAATTATAATGAAATGATAAAATAAAATAAAAATAGAAACATTTAAATAGATTATTATTACGTATAAGTGTGTGTGTGTGTGTGTGTGTGTGTGTGTGTGTGTGTGTGTGTGTGTGTGTAAACCTTCATGTTACCTGTGACAGTCAGTCTGACTCCAGGTTCACCAGTCCATTTTTGCCCCGTCCCTGGTTTTCCAATCAACCTGAACTTGTACGTCTTTGCGTCGTTGTCCTTCAGGTCTACGATTCTCAGAGTGCAGGCTTTGTTGTCACAGATATACGTCACACGACCGGTGTAGTCTGAGTCGTCCATCAGATCAGAAGCATGTGTGATATGCCAGAATCTTTTTGTAATGGATACACGGTCTGGGTGTGTGAAGGTGCAGCTCATGTTCACTGTTGATCCTCTGGAGGCACAGATGTCCTCAGAGGAGTAAGTCACTCCCCATGTCTGACCCTGCACCACTGTAACACAGAGCACATCAGAAACCACAATCAGATCCATAAGAGGAGAGAGTCCGTAAGTGCTTCATCATGGAATCCTGCTGGAGAACTGGACTTAATCTAACAGAATGACTCAAGCTTCCTTCCCATCACTTTGCTCAGCAGCTCCGGCCAACGAGCATCAACAAAGAGACATCAAGTCTGCAACCTCCGGTTCTGTAAAGTGAAGCCAATGCTGAAGTGTCTAAATACTGTCATTCTCTCGACTGACCAGCAGGGGGAGACTCCTCCGGATGCAAAGAGAAGTCTGATTGAATAGAAGTCTATGAGAAAATGACTCTACTTCTCTCTTGATTTATTGCCCCTTTCTGCATCATGTTTTCAAACATTTGCGTGTTTGCTTCCTGTTGAAAACCTTTTTTTAAAAGTAAAACTTTATGGTTTGTGTGTTGTAATTTTGCATTAAGCAAATTTCTCACCGGGTAGAAATATTTGCTTAGCAAAAGATCTGTTTTGGATTTTACAGCACAAAAGAAACGGGGGGGGGGGGGGGGGGGGGATGTGCTGTTAGTCTCGCCAAGGACATGAAACTGTCCGTTCAGAAAGATAATGCTTTCCTGTCACTTCCTCGCACCTTCAGAGTTCATGCCCTTCTGTAGTCGTGGTTTAGGTTGATAGTGATAGCATGCAAATAACAAATAGGCAAATTACTGGTGATGCTGCAGAGCAGGGACATATGTCACTGAGCTGGTTTGGCACGGACAACTAAAGATGAGTTGGGATTATTATTATATTATAAAAATAATAAGCCCTTCTTTCAAATACTGTCTTTTGATGAACTCTTTAGGGATACATTGAAGCCTCCTCCCACTGCTGACACACAGCAACACATCGTTTTCTGCCAAGTACGAGTGGAAACATGGTTTGCGACACGAGGACTGCTGTGTTGCAGGACATTTGAGTCCCTGAGTGTTAAATCTCGCTCTCTGTCGGAGAAAAATCATGTTTTATTAAATGTGGAAACACAGAATAATGACTTGATGGTGGTTAAGATTAAGACAAGCAGAAGTGCAACAGTCAACAGTCATTGGTCTCTTCTTCTGCAAAGGATTAACCTTTTAGATTGTTGTCTGCATGTTCCCGTTTAAATGGATCTAAAAGAAAAAGCATGACAGCGAGAGGATTCGTTCTTTCTGCAGCCGAAAGCAAAAGCTTCCGTCTTTCATGGGTGCACAGCAGTGATGTCATAACTTTCAACGCCTTTGCACTATAATGTTAATAATGTTAATTGTGTAGGAACAATTAGTTGTGTATTTTTTATTATTTAAAATTGTTTGAACTATTCAGTTGTTGTTTTTTTGCTTACATAACCTTTAAGCTTAGGTTGTACAGATACTTCATAATTACACCACAATAAGCAAAAATAACCGAAGGCACCGGCGGACCATTTGTAAAGCAGATCTCAAAGCTGATTTCTGGAAGATTGCTTAAAATGTGTTCTACATTCGGTTGGAAACATGGCTCATGAAAAACTATTAAGAGTGTAAATCAACAATATAATCAAGTTTTGCTTAATGTCCATACTTCCAATCGCAGTGCATCTCAGAACTGATCATCTTTCACTAACTTTATCGTCTCAAACTCTACAAAAACTTAAATTGTTTTCAAGTCACAGAATACAAAAAGATGCACGAGTGGAAAAGGACTCGAGCTATTTCCGTGCTAACGTGACATCACAGAAAACTGGGATTGAAGACACTCGAGATGTTAAATGTAATTGACCTTCTGTAAATGTGGATGTTCAGTACCTGGCACAGAGAGAAGGAAGACGACAAATCCACCGGCTGCTGCTGTTAAACCCATCGCTGCTCCTCTCGTCGGGGAATACTGATCGCAAGAAGAAAACCAAACATCAATAAATGAGACGAAGAGAGACTCGTGAGGTGTTGATGGATAACCGTCCTCTGTGGTCAGTGAACCGAGGACAGAGGATCAGGTTGTAAACAGAAACAGTCCGCCTACCTTCCTTCCTCTTCATAATATTAAAGCATGATGTCATTAAATAACCAAATCAGACACCTTAAAAAAAAATAAACCGGTTTGTTGTGTTGTAAACTCTGCATGAAGCAGTACTGGAGGAAAATACAAGTTCTTTAAAAACAAACATAAAACAGTGATTAAAGGTAATTAATGCGAGACACCATACAGACAACAATATTTCATAAACGTCTTCTTTCAGACTAGCGGAAAAAAAACATCCTAAAACAGACAAAGTGTTTATTTTACTACTAAATTCACCAAAAGTTGCCATTAGATAACGCCTCATTTGCATATTTAAAACATTTCAGAGAACTTGTAATACAATAAATACTCGTCTTAATGTGAGTGATGAAGTGGTGAAGTTTCATGGTGATATCTCTGAGTTCATGTGTTGACCCTCTTCACCTGTAGAATCTCTAAATGTCTGTAATGGAACTAAACGTGTCTTTAAAGGACGTTTTCTCTCAATGAGTTTGTTCTCAGACTCTGATGATAAATCTCCTCTTCAGCAGCTCTTAATACACCAAACGTTACACGTTCATTCCTCTCTGTGTTCTGAAGGTTCACACAGAGGGGTTTGTTCACACATCATCCAGAGACTCATTTATACGACATTTATTAATAAAAACATGGAGGAAATAGTATCTTCTGATACAAAGAGATATGCAAAACTCCCTCAGCAAAAACCTTCGACTCTGTCAACAAAATATTTTTTTTAATTTGTTAAGGTGGCTTTGTGGAAAAATAAACGTACCTACCGCGGCCCCTCCCACTCACTCGGGGAAGCTGCAGTCAGTATCAGCTTACGGTCAGATCCGTTTGATAACACCTGAAGTTCCTCAATGTCCTCCTGGATTCTCATTCTTCATACGTGTTTACAATCCAACTATAAGTTGATATTACTGAGTGTCAATAGTTATTCTAAGGACAGAGGGTGTCTGCTGTACAGATCACAGAGCCCTCTGAGGCAAAATCGTGATACGTGATCCTGTTTCTAGACAGAGGGGGAACTTTAAGTCATGGAGCTTAACTGAACATGTGCACTTCCTGTTTTTTAAAGTAACTGATCTTTCACTACACAGAGACATGTTGTTCAGAAACTTCTGTGATACCAGACATCAGGGTACCACATTAGCATAGATAATGTTTGCAATGTATTTGATGGCGTGTTTGAAGGCCTTTAACACAACGGGGGGGGGGGGGGGGGATGGTGACGATCTGGTCCGTGCTGCTTTTGTCAAGGTTGTCAGGAGTTGTTCAGACCAGGCGGCAACCTCCCGTTGTGCCGAGTGAAGACGATGCAGAAGTGCATTAACCCTGTGTTGTATAGAAGTCTATGAGAAAATGATGCTGTTTAGAAGCCTCGAGCTCAGCATGTTGGCCGTCGCCATCTTGCTTTTTTGGGGCTTTTTTGCAACTGGTGGGAAAGCTCCGAAAAATGACCTTATTCCAAAAAAAAAAAGCAGTGTGTTGTGTTTTTACTGCATAATATTCATGTTATTTTGTTAAAGTACTCAGTTGGTAACCCGACGCACAAACGGGTTCAATCCATCGGTGATCGGCAGCGTCAGAGAGCGACGGTGTGACGGCGAGTTTGAAGTCAGCAGTAACATCACAGCTGTGATAAAATGCTACAACTCTTTAAGACCCGTGACGAGACCCAAACTAAGTACCTCCGTCTTTGTCAGACAGCTTCTGATTAACGTTGAAGAGGACATTAACAGCAGCAGCTCAGGCGCACTTAAGGTGGGATGACGTTTAAGGTGGAGCAGCTATTCTTTATTCAGCTTATTTTATTTTTTAATAAGTATTTGAACTGTTTGACTGATTAACCGGTTATTGTTAACATCCCTACTGACAACTGAAAACAAAAACATGTTCAAAGTCATTGTTAGAGCTGTAATGGTGATATTAAGTGTTCACATTGGTACTCGTATGGGCAAGTACCCACATTTAATTAGTTGTACTTGGTCTGAAATTGGTATCGGTGCATTCCTAACCAGCACCGACGATACGCTGGAATAATAAACCAACTTCAGACTGGAGATCACCGCTTTGACAGAAAAACGTCACGTCCTTTGGTTTCTGTGGTAAAATGATGACCGCTGTAACTTCATCTCCCCTCAAAAGGAAAGTGTAGCCAAGTGATGCAACTTGTCATGTTTCGTCACCTCGTGCTGGTTGAGTTTGTGGTCCAAAACCACAGTATCCTCTCTATTTAACCACAGTAGACCACGATTGGGAAGTGACAGGGTTTAAAAAAACATCAAAGCACTGCAAACAACCAAAATAAGTTTTAATAAGCGTTCACAACTCTGACTCTAAAATTAGAAGGCAGAGAATTAAAAATGACTCTTTTGCTGTTCTTGTTTTGAGCAACAACAAAAAGACAAAGTAGAATTACCGGACAGACGGACGGACAAACCCGAAAACAGAATGACTCCAGCCACAGCTGTCGCCGGGGCAGAGAGGTAGAAATACAGAGCAGAGGACAAAAGTAATACCAGGAGCAGAATAAAAGCATGTGGGCCACATAATGTGAAATAAAGAAAGCAGCAAATTAAGATCATTTGATGATGTTAAAGGAGAAGAAATAATTCAGAGAATGTGTAAAAACCGTAGAATGTGCTGAAATGTATTTGACAGGATGTTGGAAGTGTTGCTCCAATGTGTCTTTACTTACATCTAGAGGCAGCAGAAGGAAACTACAACTACACATTCCCCCTAAATCCTCCTGCTTCTTTTTTCTTTTCTTTTTTCAGTAGTAAGGTTGAGCTGTGATAAGAAATAGATCATACAGCAAAGAGGCGATGCTAGCCTATCTTACTAGTGGTTACAGTTGCATATATTGTCACTGCCATGTTTTCAGCATTCATTTGTAAATTGAAATGTGTTTTATGAATGGTCCAGCTGTATTCTTGGACAAGCCTGTCCTGAGGATTAGGCTTTAAAACATAATGTGGTTTCCTGTCATGAAGAACTAGAGATTCCTCTTTTTGTTGACTGTACTGTACAACGCAGCCGGATCCTCCGCAGCTTCCTGCCCTCTGGTTCTGAGGGGCAAATAAATGAAATGAGGGGATTGTGAGAATAAAACATAACTGTTTCCAAACTGTTAATTTAGCTCGTTGTTGTTGCGTGAGGAGCGGCTCACCTGGAGGCCGCGGCGTTAAAGGTCACAGCAGCGTAGACGATGGTCTCATCCTCTTCGTATCGTCCGGGCTGAGCCGGTCCGATGTTGGAGTAGACGGGATCGGCCTGCTTTTTGGAAAAGCGGACGCTGGCATAGTGAAGTCCATCCTGCTGCTCTGCTGGGTGCATCTGTTGGACAAATGAGATTCATTTGACATGTGAGGACGGCCTGCCCACAGATAGAAGTTAGGGTAACTGTCACTCATAGACACAGTGTCAGGAACTTTCCCACGGGACTAGGAACCTTTAGGGGAACTCGTTGCATTTCGACAGCAGGGAAAATGAGATAAGGGGGCATTTAGCATCCAAGAAAAGGCCCTGGTCGGGGGTAGTACTTACTGAATGTAAAGGAACTTACGGTTCCCGGTTTCTGTTCCTTTTTGTACTTGCTGCTTCAACTCGTGTTGACAAAAAAAGGAGGGACTCTAGTATCAATGTAGGACCATTTTGGGACGAGAGGAGAACATTTATTTGTTTGATATAATTAAAAGTAAAAGTTAGGATCCACACTAAGAGACAGAGACTGTTTCACAGAGGTTAAAGCACAAATGAATAACCATCAAACACTAAACAGATTTTTTCAATGAAAATAAAGAGAGATTTGGTCAAGTTTTAATTTTTTTAAATGCATTTTGGTCTCGCACCAACAGGTTGATATAGTCACAATAACCTCAACTAAACTTTAGAGCTTGTGTTTTTTAACCTCCTCTTCCTCACCTGTTCCCAGTCGTCTGGTCTCTCTCCACGCTCAGACCGTTGCTTAGAGGACTTCCTCTTTCTGCTCAGGAGAATTCATTTTAGAAGTTAAACTACATTTTGACTTACTTCATGAAAACAATTATGAAACAGAATTGCTTACATGATCCAGAGGAAGACGGAGATGAGGACGATAGCGAGAGAAAACGCAGGAACTGTGGCAACAGCTATTAATTTCCATGCTCCTAGAAAACAGTGAAACAATAAAAGAAAGACTGAACGTTAATAAGGGAGAGACAAAAAGAAAAGACAGCAACGGCCGTCCTAAAAGACAAACGACATGGGCCCCTGGCTCTGTAGAACCTGCGTGTGAACCTGGGTTCCTCCAGTTCTTCACGTGGGATCAAAGAGTTACCCCGATGCGAGCTGGGAGATGTAACCCCTCCAGTGTGTCCGGGGTCTGTCCTACGACAATCTGAATGGCCCGAAACATCGCACCTTAATCTAAGAAATGCAAATAAGCTACAGAAAAACACACAATATACAGAAATAGAATAAAGATATATATTTTGAGATGAAGATGAAGAAGATATAACTACTAGTTATTATTATTCTTTTCGGGTTGTTGGTTGGTTGTTTTGAAATGTATCCTTTATGCAAATATGCAAATATGCAAATATGGCTCAATACTTGTTTTAACTGTTGAACTCATCAAATAAAAGAAACTACAGCCGGAGTGCAGAGGGCCCAATGCACCATTGAACCTGTAGCTGAGTTTTAAAAGATTCTGTAAGGGCTCAAGAAGCTGATGGGTTATTTTCCACTTTCCCTTTTTATTTCAGCTCAAATGATCTCGAGATGGGTGCATTCCAATACCCTCATACAAATTGAGCATGCCAGAAAACAGATTTAGTTTGTCCCTATACATGCATACTGCATGCAACAGTGTGTACTTTGTAAGGGCCGCTGCAGTGAGTACAAAGAGTATGTGAAGTGGAACGCAGCCAATGACCACTGACCTAATATGTGGTGTCTAGTTTGGAGCAAGTGTTGAGATAACCACGAGCTTCCTCCATCACACATGCAGCACCAAGCAGCATCTTCTCACCCCAAACACAATCACACCCAGATGGTGTGTTATGACTTTCAGATGCAGTGTGGAGAAGCTCACCTGCTACAACAGTCAGATGTAAGGAGGAGTTACTACGTCCTCTCATGTTCTGGGCTTCACAGGAATAACTCCCACTGTGTTCAGCTCTGGTGTCAGTGATGATGAAGATCTGTCCTGATGCTTTTGGTGAGTCTCCATCCTCCTTGTACCAGGTGTAGTTAGCTGCTGGGTTAGCATCACTGCTACAGGTCAGAGTCACTGAACTGCCCTCCACTATCTCAGCAGAGGGACTCACTGACACAGAGGGAAGCTTTGGAGCATCTGGAGGAGAAATTAATAAACATACTTAAAGATTATAATATGTTATCATAGAAAATGTACATGTACTCACAGACTTTTGTAAAACGGGGAATGCAAAGAATCTTGTTAGTCACTTGACTCACACTGGACATCTATCACTAGAGATGAAGAGTCAATCCATCCATGTTTATTCTCAGACTTGCAGTAGTAGATCCCTCTGTCCTCAGAGCTGATGGAGGTGAAATGATAGATACCTCCTTCTCCAAGAGGACGTGTTTGGTTCTTCTTGTACCAGATGCATTTAGTTGTTGGGTTAGCATCACTGCTACAGGTCAGAGTCACTGAACTGCCCTCCACTATCTCAGCAGAGGGACTCACTGACACAGAGGGAAGCTTTGGAACATCTAGACATGAATGAATAAATAGAAATAAAAATAATTAAACTGCAAGTTGCATAAATGCTACATGTTGTGGCATGTGAAACAGAGGAGAAACCCCTTTTCCTGGGAACTGACCAATGTATGTTCCTTTTTAAATTAGAGATTTTACTCACATTTCACATCAACATAGATGTATTTAGAGCTCTTCCTCCCCAGCAGGTTCTCAGCTCGACAGTAATAGTGTCCAGAGTCAGAGGACTGGATGGAGCTGAAGACAAGCTGAGGTTCTTCACTGAGAGAATTTCTATACCTCTTTAACCAGGTGTAGTTAGCTGCTGGGTTAGCATCACTGCTACAGATCAGAGTCACTGAACTGCCCTCCACTATCTCAGCAGAGGGACTCACTGACACAGAGGGAAGCTTTGGAGCATCTGGAGGAGAAATGAATAAAAAGGAAAAAAAACAACAATCAAACAACTGCAAATTGGTGTATTTAACTAAGTAAGTAGTTGTAGTAGTAAGTTATACAACATTTTTACTAGCAACTGTATGTTTCTTGAGCGCCTTAACTCACATTTCACATCAACATAGATGTATTCAGATCTCGTCCTCCCCAGCTGGTTCTCAGCTCTACAGTAATACTGTCCAGAGTCAGAGGACTGGATGGAGCTGAAGACAAGCTGAGGTTCTTCACTGAGAGGAGGAGGGTCTGGATCTTCATCCTTCTTGTACCAGGTGTAGTTAGCTGCTGGGTTAGCATCACTGCTACAGGTCAGAGTCACTAATCGGCCTTCCTTAATCTCAGCAGAGGGACTCACTGACACAGAGGGAAGCTTTGGAGCATCTGGAGGAGAAAACAATAATGGGTACTAGTAGTTTAACAAAAATACTCCCCCAATCCACACACAAACCTGAGTAACTGAGTAAACGCTAGCATGAATATCATCAATATATGGTGAAGAAACACCAGAGGCAGGATTTTAAATAAATAAAGCTAAAACAGCCAGAATAAAGAGGTGTAGTAAAATAAATAACTAGAAAGACAACTAAAGCTCAATTAGAAGCCAGACTAAAAAGAGTGGTCTTGGGTTTGCTTTTAAAAATTACCAACATTCTCTGCGGCCCTCAAGTCCTCAGGAAGGCTGGTCCAGAGACGTGGGCCATAGTAAAAAAAAGCATTCCTCACCATGGGTTTTTGTTCTGACTTTAGGAATAATTAAAAGGCCAAGACCAGAAGATCAGAGGGTTCTAGATGGTTCATAGGCTAAAGCAAATATGATAAATAGATAGGACCAAGATCAAGAGCTTTATAAATCTATAAAAAGACCTTAAAATCAGTTCAAAAGCAAACAGGTGGTGAATGAAGAGACATTAAGGTTCGTTGTAATGTGTGCTCTCTCTCAGCTGAGTTTTGCAATAATTGTAACCGAGTTCAGTGGCGGGCCGTGCATTTTATACCCAGGCCTTCACTGCTGTCATGCAGCTGAAATACCACCTTATAACCACATGATGGCGCCACAGCTATTATTCGTTTCTAAGGCTGTAACTATGTACGTACCGTTCGGTACGAGGCTTACAAATGTTTGAATAACGCTAGAGCATTTGGAAAATGCAGAACCTTAAATCCAGGAAAATAGAATGTTTTCTGTGCTCATGTAGGACAGTGGTTCTCAGCTGGTCTGGCTGTGGGACCCACCATCATCCCTTAATGACAAGCCGCGGCTGATCCGTCTCTTTAGGAGACCGTCTTATGATTTTACTTTCACAACCCAAACGTTAAACGTACTGCTCTGCAATGTCTTTCCTCGTCTCAGCCCCCTGTGTCACGGTGTGTGGTACTCGAGTCAGGAAACTTGTCAGACTGGCCATATTTGATTGGCTGAGCTGCACGCCGACTAAGCCTCTGCTGTTAAGTTTCGTTTCACGATAGTCACGTGCTCGCCCACTGACCAATCACAGCACACCCTGCACTTCGCGGCAGAGCTGTAATGATGACGTAGGTGTAGGCCGGCTAGTATGGGGGTAGCGGCTGCTGACACTCAAAGAATACGCCCAACATGTCAAACTAAAGATCTGATTGGTTGAACACGTCCCCATTCATTTAAACGGCACATGGAAGCACTTGTGAGTCTGCAGGCCTCGGGCCTCTCTTCTACTGAGACACAGAGGTGAAATCTGATTGGATAAAAGCTCTACTTAAAACAAGCTGCACTGGAAGCAGAGCAACTGAGGAAGACAGTAGCTGTGCAATGAGAAAATAAGATAATGGGAAAAAGAATTTTATAAATTATAATACATTAAAAAAAAGTACTTTTTTCTTTTTTTGTTGTGATTCTGTTTAGGCCAGCAGAGAAGGCTTTGCAGGCCCTGACGGCCCGCCACTGACCGAGTTATATTCTTGTTATGGAGGCCCAGAAAGTAGAAAACTGCAATAGTCAATCCGGCAGGTAATAATTCATTCATTAATGCAGGGGACACTAATAGGTGGACCGCGGTCCGGATCCAGAGCCTGGACCTAAAACCGATATCATATTTTTTAAATAGTCTGACTAAAATTAGTATCCTAAGCAAAACATTTTTCAACACATGACAAAATAAATAATACTTACAACGTATTTACAAAAAATATATATAAATGATTGTCTTTTGACCAACTCCTCAATCAAATCTAAAGATCTAGTGGCGTTAGAATGTGCTGCCTGTCGATCTCGCGCTCCATTTTACCCTCACTCGTGAACCAGACCCCGAGATACTTGAACTGCAGACTGCAGCTGAAGAAAACATGTTTGATCAGCAAAGCAGGCCTAAAAATACTGAGCGGTTTTACTCACATTTCACATTAATAGAGATGTATACAGACGCCTTCCCCAGCTGGTTCTCAGCTGTACAGTGATACTCTCCAGAGTCAGAGGACTGGATGGAGCTGAAGACAAGCTGAGGTTGTTGACCTGGAAGACGACGGTATGGATTTCCTTTCTTGTACCAGATGTAGTTCGCTGCTGGGTTAGCATCACTGCTACAGGTCAGAGTCACTGAACTGCCCTCCACTATCTCAGCAGAGGGACTCACTGACACAGAGGGAAGCTTTGGAGCATCTGGAGGAGAAAACAATAATGGGTACTAGTAGTTTAACAAAAATACTCCCCCAATCCACACACAAACCTGAGTAACTGAGTAAACGCTAGCATGAATATCATCAATATATGGTGAAGAAACACCAGAGGCAGGATTTGAAATAAATAAAGCTAAAACAGCCAGAATAAAGAGGTGTAGTAAAATAAATAACTAGAAAGACAACTAAAGCTCAATTAGAAGCCAGACTAAAAAGAGTGGTCTTGGGTTTGCTTGTAAAAATTACCAACATTCTCTGCGGCCCTCAAGTCCTCAGGAAGGCTGGTCCAGAGACGTGGGCCATAGTAAAAAAAAGCATTCCTCACCATGGGTTTTTGTTCTGACTTTAGGAATAATTAAAAGGCCAAGACCAGAAGATCAGAGGGTTCTAGATGGTTCATAGGCTAAAGCAAATATGATAAATAGATAGGACCAAGATCAAGAGCTTTATAAATCTATAAAAAGACCTTAAAATCAGTTCAAAAGCAAACAGGTGGTGAATGAAGAGACATTAAGGTTCGTTATAATGTGTGCTCTCTCTCAGCTGAGTTTTGCAATAATTGTAACCGAGTTCAGTGGCGGGCCGTGCATTTTATACCCAGGCCTTCACTGCTGTCATGCAGCTGAAATACCACCTTATAACCACATGATGGCGCCACAGCTATTATTCGTTTCTAAGGCTGTAACTATGTACGTACCGTTCGGTACGAGGCTTACAAATGTTTGAATAATGCTAGAGCATTTGGAAAATGCAGAACCTTAAATCCAGGAAAATAGAATGTTTTCTGTGCTCATGTAGGACAGTGGTTCTCAGCTGGTCTGGCTGTGGGACCCACCATCATCCCTTAATGACAAGCCGCGGCTGATCCGTCTCTTTAGGAGACCGTCTTATGATTTTACTTTCACAACCCAAACGTTAAACGTACTGCTCTGCAATGTCTTTCCTCGTCTCAGCCCCCTGTGTCACGGTGTGTGGTACTCGAGTCAGGAAACTTGTCAGACTGGCCATATTTGATTGGCTGAGCTGCACGCCGACTAAGCCTCTGCTGTTAAGTTTCGTTTCACGATAGTCACGTGCTCGCCCACTGACCAATCACAGCACACCCTGCACTTCGCGGCAGAGCTGTAATGATGACGTAGGTGTAGGCCGGCTAGTATGGGGGTAGCGGCTGCTGACACTCAAAGAATACGCCCAACATGTCAAACTAAAGATCTGATTGGTTGAACACGTCCCCATTCATTTAAACGGCACATGGAAGCACTTGTGAGTCTGCAGGCCTCGGGCCTCTCTTCTACTGAGACACAGAGGTGAAATCTGATTGGATAAAAGCTCTACTTAAAACAAGCTGCACTGGAAGCAGAGCAACTGAGGAAGACAGTAGCTGTGCAATGAGAAAATAAGATAATGGGAAAAAGAATTTTATAAATTATAATACATTAAAAAAAAGTACTTTTTTCTTTTTTTGTTGTGATTCTGTTTAGGCCAGCAGAGAAGGCTTTGCAGGCCCTGACGGCCCGCCACTGACCGAGTTATATTCTTGTTATGGAGGCCCAGAAAGTAGAAAACTGCAATAGTCAATCCGGCAGGTAATAATTCATTCATTAATGCAGGGGACACTAATAGGTGGACCGCGGTCCGGATCCAGAGCCTGGACCTAAAACCGATATCATATTTTTTAAATAGTCTGACTAAAATTAGTATCCTAAGCAAAACATTTTTCAACACATGACAAAATAAATAATACTTACAACGTATTTACAAAAAATATATATAAATGATTGTCTTTTGACCAACTCCTCAATCAAATCTAAAGATCTAGTGGCGTTAGAATGTGCTGCCTGTCGATCTCGCGCTCCATTTTACCCTCACTCGTGAACCAGACCCCGAGATACTTGAACTGCAGACTGCAGCTGAAGAAAACATGTTTGATCAGCAAAGCAGGCCTAAAAATACTGAGCGGTTTTACTCACATTTCACATTAATAGAGATGTATACAGACGCCTTCCCCAGCTGGTTCTCAGCTGTACAGTGATACTCTCCAGAGTCAGAGGACTGGATGGAGCTGAAGACAAGCTGAGGTTGTTGACCTGGAAGACGACGGTATGGATTTCCTTTCTTGTACCAGATGTAGTTCGCTGCTGGGTTAGCATCACTGCTACAGGTCAGAGTCACTGAACTGCCCTCCACTATCTCAGCAGAGGGACTCACTGACACAGAGGGAAGCTTTGGAGCATCTGGAGGAGAAAACAATAATGGGTACTAGTAGTTTAACAAAAATACTCCCCCAATCCACACACAAACCTGAGTAACTGAGTAAACGCTAGCATGAATATCATCAATATATGGTGAAGAAACACCAGAGGCAGGATTTGAAATAAATAAAGCTAAAACAGCCAGAATAAAGAGGTGTAGTAAAATAAATAACTAGAAAGACAACTAAAGCTCAATTAGAAGCCAGACTAAAAAGAGTGGTCTTGGGTTTGCTTGTAAAAATTACCAACATTCTCTGCGGCCCTCAAGTCCTCAGGAAGGCTGGTCCAGAGACGTGGGCCATAGTAAAAAAAAGCATTCCTCACCATGGGTTTTTGTTCTGACTTTAGGAATAATTAAAAGGCCAAGACCAGAAGATCAGAGGGTTCTAGATGGTTCATAGGCTAAAGCAAATATGATAAATAGATAGGACCAAGATCAAGAGCTTTATAAATCTATAAAAAGACCTTAAAATCAGTTCAAAAGCAAACAGGTGGTGAATGAAGAGACATTAAGGTTCGTTATAATGTGTGCTCTCTCTCAGCTGAGTTTTGCAATAATTGTAACCGAGTTCAGTGGCGGGCCGTGCATTTTATACCCAGGCCTTCACTGCTGTCATGCAGCTGAAATACCACCTTATAACCACATGATGGCGCCACAGCTATTATTCGTTTCTAAGGCTGTAACTATGTACGTACCGTTCGGTACGAGGCTTACAAATGTTTGAATAATGCTAGAGCATTTGGAAAATGCAGAACCTTAAATCCAGGAAAATAGAATGTTTTCTGTGCTCATGTAGGACAGTGGTTCTCAGCTGGTCTGGCTGTGGGACCCACCATCATCCCTTAATGACAAGCCGCGGCTGATCCGTCTCTTTAGGAGACCGTCTTATGATTTTACTTTCACAACCCAAACGTTAAACGTACTGCTCTGCAATGTCTTTCCTCGTCTCAGCCCCCTGTGTCACGGTGTGTGGTACTCGAGTCAGGAAACTTGTCAGACTGGCCATATTTGATTGGCTGAGCTGCACGCCGACTAAGCCTCTGCTGTTAAGTTTCGTTTCACGATAGTCACGTGCTCGCCCACTGACCAATCACAGCACACCCTGCACTTCGCGGCAGAGCTGTAATGATGACGTAGGTGTAGGCCGGCTAGTATGGGGTTAGCGGCTGCTGACACTCAAAGAATACGCCCAACATGTCAAACTAAAGATCTGATTGGTTGAACACGTCCCCATTCATTTAAACGGCACATGGAAGCACTTGTGAGTCTGCAGGCCTCGGGCCTCTGTTCTACTGAGACACAGAGGTGAAATCTGATTGGATAAAAGCTCTACTTAAAACAAGCTGCACTGGAAGCAGAGCAACTGAGGAAGACAGTAGCTGTGCAATGAGAAAATAAGATAATGGGAAAAAGAATTTTATAAATTATAATACATTAAAAAAAAGTACTTTTTTATTTTTTTGTTGTGATTCTGTTTAGGCCAGCAGAGAAGGCTTTGCAGGCCCTGACGGCCCGCCACTGACCGAGTTATATTCTTGTTATGGAGGCCCAGAAAGTAGAAAACTGCAATAGTCAATCCGGCAGGTAATAATTCATTCATTAATGCAGGGGACACTAATAGGTGGACCGCGGTCCGGATCCAGAGCCTGGACCTAAAACCGATATCATATTTTTTAAATAGTCTGACTAAAATTAGTATCCTAAGCAAAACATTTTTCAACACGTGACAAAATAAATAATACTTACAACGTATTTACAAAAAATATATATAAATGATTGTCTTTTGACCAACTCCTCAAACAAATCTAAAGATCTAGTGGCGTTAGAATGTGCTGCCTGTCGATCTCGCGCTCCATTTTACCCTCACTCGTGAACCAGACCCCGAGATACTTGAACTGCAGACTGCAGCTGAAGAAAACATGTTTGATCAGCAAAGCAGGCCTAAAAATACTGAGCGGTTTTACTCACATTTCACATTAATAGAGATGTATACAGACGCCTTCCCCAGCTGGTTCTCAGCTGTACAGTGATACTCTCCAGAGTCAGAGGACTGGATGGAGCTGAAGACAAGCTGAGGTTGTTGACCTGGAAGACGACGGTATGGATTTCCTTTCTTGTACCAGATGTAGTTCGCTGCTGGGTTAGCATCACTGCTACAGGTCAGAGTCACTGAAGTGCCCTCTGTGATTTCACCAGCGGGAGTCACAGACACAGGAAGAACCTTTGGAGTGTCTGGAGGAGATGTTATGAAAATAAATTAACTTTATAAAGAAGATGTGATATAATGGTGTGTGTGTGTGTGTGTGTGTGTAACAAGCAATGTACTACTACTATTAGGGTGTTCCAGATGTTTCAAGCCTACACATGTTAGCTTCAAAACTATTCTTTGGCTATTAATTGAATTGTTTCACTCACATTTCACATCAACAGAGATGAATTTAGACCTCCTCCTCCCCAGCTGGTTCTCAGCTCTACAGTAATACTGTCCAGAGTCAGAGGACTGGATGGAGCTGAAGACAAGCTGAGGTTCTTCACTGCGAGGAGGAGGGTCTGGATCTCCATCCTCCTTGTACCAGGTGTAGTTAGCTGCTGGGTTAGCATCACTGCTACAGGTCAGAGTCACTGAACTGCCCTCCACTATCTCAGCAGAGGGACTCACTGACACAGAGGGAAGCTTTGGAGCATCTGGAGGAGAATATGTATAAAGACATAATTAATTACATTTAAAAAAATCACTTTATGGAAAAGAATTAATATCATGAATACAATGGGGCATCTGGTGGAGAAAACATGCCCATGTTTTAAATTTAAAATTGTGGAAGTGAATATTAAAAGGCCTTAACACAACAGGGGCGTGATGAATTAACAACACGAAAATGTAAAATACATACTGTATGTCTAGGGCTTTTATTGTGAAAGGTGAGAACAGAAGGACTGGATCTAGAATATGCTGCCTTTGTCACGGTTGAAAGTAGCAATAAAGTTTGCCATCTTGGTTCGGACTACAGAGCCTCAGAATGGTTGTTTTATTATCCTAATATACATAATTAAAACCCGATCGGCACAACGTGATTGGTTGATGCCTTATTCGTGGTGCAAAGGCTCGGAAAAATCAACCTCTTTAAAAAAAGAAAAAAAGATAATAAAAATGCGCAATAGTCACATTTAAAAGGGAAAGTACTCATGAAACAAATGTTGGAGTCAATCTTTTGTTTTTGAAGATTCCCTCTTTAACTCACACACTGGGGGAGAGCGGTAGTCCTCGTGTCCTTCAACAGCACAGGAATAGCTGTTCTTATTGCCAAAAGAGACTCTGTAAGTAGATGTTTCTTCAGCCATTTCCTTTCCATTTCTGTACCAGACATATGATCGATCATCAGCAACATTACATCTGCTGTGACACCTCAGCTCTGCCCGGGCCTGTGATCTTCCCACCTGCACCCGGAGGTCTGGATACACCAAGGACACAGCAGAAATGTCATTTCAAACTAAACCATTGAATACATGGCTGCACACAGAAAATGTTCACAGGAGTGTTTCCTGGACGCTTAACAATTGGAACCAAATATTCCAGTGACAATGTTACCTGTGACGGACAAAAAGACTCCAGGTGAACCAGTAAGACCTCTGTCCGGTCGGTCTGTCATGAACCTGAACTTGTACTCAGCCGAGTCGCTCTCTCTCAGGTCTTTGATTCTCAGAGTGCAGTCGTCCTCATGAAGAGGATACTCAACACGACCTGTGTAGTGGGAATCTGTTGTCAGATCCACAGGAGCACGATTGCTCCCTCTGGCAATCCATGATCTCTTCTCAACTTTGTCACTTCCTGTCGATGGGTATGTGAAGGTGCAAGGGATGTTCACTGTTGATCCCTTTAAGGCACAGATCTCAGTAGAAGTGTAAGTCACTCCCCAGTCGTCCTGACCTTGAATCACTGCAACACAGAGAAATCAGGAACAACATTCATCTTCACAACAGAGGAAAGACGAACGACGAATTTCACTGCCATTTCCACATCACCTTATATCATCCTGAATTTAGAAGAGATGTACGTTGGATTAATCACAACTTTGTTTTCTGCATGTGTTATTTAAGACACACACGCATGTTTAAGACTTTTTAAATGAAACCAAATAAACATAACACAAAAAGTAAGGACATTTGTTTGGTAGATTATTTCTCTGTTGTAACAATGCTTCTTGGCAATGAATCTTATACCGTTGGAAAGCCTTGGAAAAGTTTATTTCCCTTTTAAACGGGGCCACATTTGTAAGGAACATGCATTTGTGGGAATGAGCAGCAGAGCTGAGTATGTAGGTTGCACCCATGAACAATTTGCCAAATCTTCTCTATGCTACGTTTAGATGCATTTAGGCGGAGTGAACAGGTTATCTGAGTCTTTACATTTCCTCTCATCGGTGAAACAATATATTCATTTAGGTTTAATCTTTAGTTAACCGGCTCTTGTATGTTTCCTCTCCGTTTGCTGTGATCTGATTGGTGCCGAGATCAAAAGAAAACGTCATATGTAGGAGAGACATTCTGCTGCTACCGTTTCTTATATTTAGATAACTAAAGATAGTTTACTGCAACTGGACAGAGAAGTGAAACATCACAGTGACATCTGCAAGTAACCAAATGATTTAGCAGAGTTTGGTTCCTATTTTTTTTTAGCGCTTGGTGGATGTTATCTTGTCTCAAAAAAAGGATGAACATACAGTTAATTTAAGCAACATTAGCGTTAATATGCAATGATACAAATCACTTCAATGTAAAAAGGATGCAGGGAGATGCTGCAGGTGCTGCTCAAGACTAAAGTCATCACAACAATAAAACCATTTGCAAAACATCACGATGCAGAAAAATCCTAATTGAAAAACATCAACTACAACAACGTGCACCACAGAAACAGAAGGGAATATTTGTTTCAGTGGTTTGCATCACATCACACATTAAAACTGGAGAAGTGACGATTTAAGAAGTATTTTTACATCATTAGAAACAGATATTCAGTACCTGACACAGAGAAGAGGAAGATTACAAATCCACCTGCTGCTGCTTTTAAAGTCATCGCTGCTCCTCCGCCTTCTCTCTGTGACTTAAATAAAACATAAACATTAGCAGGTGAATAACGTCTGCAAGAAAATATCAATCATATCAAACAATTCTGCTTACAAAAGAGGGAGATGTCGCCTTCCTCCTTGCTGGGCACAAGAAGCAGAAGACAGAAGTCAGGCTCCTTGGGTTCACAGACTTGCTTCCTCTTAACGTGATCAATATGCAGGAAGTCGGTAACTGATTGGAGGAAAAAACAAACCCGTTTAAAATTCAAAACGAGTGAGTTTTCTCACTGAAACTGGGTATGTAAATGGATGCCCATATCTAAAAGTACATGTGCTGTAACATTGGGTAGACGTTTATGGATTTGCATGATGTTACAGTGGAGGAGACAGGTCATATTCGCGTCCCTTCAAAGCACCTGATGATGTCGCCTGGGAAAAAAAAAAAAAATGGCCTCTATAATGTGCCGCGAATCTGGCGAATATGCAAAATCTGCCTCATTTGCGCGCCTTTCAAGAGTCGAGATTCTCCTCCCGGCATCACGGACGTTCTGACTTTGAATCTGAAATTGAGAAAAACATATTGTAGCCGTTGGTGTTCACCCAGAGCTGTAGGATACTATTTGTACAGAGACGCTATGTCTATAAATGTATGTGTAACCATGAACAATAACGACGCTGCCGTATTTACGTTTATATGCCGTGATTTTGAGCGTTGATCAGCTACAATGTTAGCAACGTCTAGCACCGATCGAACCGAGCTCCATTCAGAAAACAAGCGTTTTAAAAGTTGTTTGCTTGTCGTCTCGTCGACAGACCTAACAAAGCATGAATTCAGACTTTTTACAAATCGGCATCATTATGTAGTTATTTCGGCATCCTTTTTATCCGTTTATTGCAATTTCATCACAGCAAAGTTGTTTATTACAGCCGTAGGACAGACGACTTGCTGCACTCCAGCTGACTTATTCGGGGCACCTGCGATCTGTCATTAAATGCTTCCAGATTAACAATAAACCGCTTTTCTCTTACAACCAGATGTTTTTTAAAATATGATAAGCTGTTGACATTTGCTGGTTGAAATGTACTGTGTTGGTTTGTGTTCATCTGTACCTGTGACAGTCAGAGTTGTGCCAGGTAAAATACTTTTCCATTCAAAGCTTCCTGTTTTTTTATTTGAAGAAGTGATCCTGAGCTGAACTCCTCTCCCTCAGGTCTCAGAGTGGAGCTTCCTCTCTCTGTCTCGAGGACCTGAACACTGGTTCCTCAGGCTGAGGAGAAATTCGGCCACTGTTGACTTTCTCCAAGACTGGACCAGGATTTTGGTGGAAATCATTACAACTGTTGAAATGTCAAAATAAAGTCTTTTGATCCCCCGCAGATGAACGTTACATAATCCAGTCTTCGGCTCCTATTCTACATTCCATAGCTCTTAGAGAGTTGTTTTTGTCAAACTTGAACCCTGTGGAAAAAAAACAGAATTGTCTCCTTCATGTTCATGACGTGAATATGACAAAATTAAATTATGCTATTTAATGACATATTAAATAATAAAAATATGCTAGTGTAAAACAAGTTATTGTTAAGCAGGTGTATTGTTTGCCATGTTTACCCTTTATTTTCTACAAATAGGACTTGTAGTGTGGATGTTAGTGCTACTGAAGAATCTGAGAAAAAAATCATCGAGAGACACAATTAATTTTTGTTAAAAATCCAAATTTTTCAATTAGGGATTAGGTGACACAAATACATGCAGTTAAAAAAAACATCTAAATGTGTATTTTGGATGTTTTCTCTCTACTAGTCTGAAAGAAGACGTTACTGCAACAGGTAAAGGAGAAATACCGTACGCATCCGAAGGCGTTCAGAGAACCCCTCGCCGACTCCCACTGACTCTTACATTCACTCAGTTCAGTTTCAAGAAGGGAAAAAGCACCATGTTTATTTTCATTGTGTGAGCAATACTTACAGTGAATCTGAATACAGGATACATACATGTTGCCTTTCATTACAGCCCAAAATTATCACTGTGCGTTCAAGACTGAGGTAATTTACCACGGTTACCTCGTGGGCCTTTAGATTCTCTATAAATAACCTTTTTTTGAACATAGAGAAACATGTAAAATATTAATTTAAAAAAGGCCCAGCTATAGTCATCTGTAGGCATGCAAAAAACATATTCAGGCAGAAATACAAAACCTTCTTCAGTGAGATTAAACTTGTATTAACCTACTTATGAACAGAAGCATTTGCAGTGATTTTGACTGGAAAGAAATGCAGCGTTACATTTCAAAAAGAGACCAAAACCATGCATGAAGTGCTCGAGAACAAATGTCACTTCTGCTGAAAACGTTGCTAAAATAGCTAAAGAACCAAACAACAATAACATTTAACATGAACCACAAGCAGCACAGACAAGAGAAACAATTCAAAATGGAAAGAGTCTTGTTAAAATAACTCATCTTTCTCGGGGGTCCGAGCTCAAGGCGCTGGTCCGGCGTCTCCACGTGCAGCAACGCTCTCAAATTAAAACAAGCTTTTGAATAAAGATAAGAAAAAAGCACCATAGTTTCTCCTCTGCGTTATGTGCCATGTGTTGTGTCAGATTTACCTTTTGTATACAAACAGAACAACTAAAGCTGGTTGTCTCTTGTATGAGTAATCATGTGTAACTTCAGAACTGACTTGTGCCGAAATCTTTCATCACACACTGAGCAGCTGTAAGGTTTCTCTCCTGTGTGGACGCTCATGTGTGTCTGTAAATTTGAACCCTGGTTAAAAGACTTATTACAGACTGAGCAGCTGTAAGGTTTCTCTCCTGTGTGGACTCTCATGTGTGTCTGTAAAGTTGAACCCTGGTTAAAAGCCTTATTACAGACTGAGCAGCTGAAAGGTTTCTCTCCTGTGTGGATTCTCATGTGTGTCTGTAAAGTTGAACCATGGTTAAAAGCCTTATTACAGACTGAGCAGCAGAAAGGTTTCTCTCCTGTGTGGATTCTCATGTGTGTCTGTAAATGTGAACCATGGTTAAAAGACTTATTACAGACTGAGCAGCTGAAAGGTTTCTCTCCTGTGTGGATTCTCATGTGTCTCTTCAGATCTCCACTTCTGCCAGTTGTTTTCCCACACTCAGAGCATGTAAAACGTTTCTCACCAGCACTACATCTTGAATCACTGACATGGACTTCATCAGGTTTCAAAGAGTTTAAACCTGACTGAGGTTCTCTGGTCTCCTTCCAATCATCACTGTCATCAGTGTCAGAAGAGTCTCCAGTCTTGTCATCAGTATCTGGTTCTGGATGTCTATCTGGATCCGAGCTCCTGCCTGGTTCTGGTCCTCCACAGTCCTCTCCATCAGCATCTGTTTCCATCTGTTCAGTTTGTCTTTGATGAAGCTGTGAGGACTGAGCTTCCTCTTCATCATCTTGAGTCTTCACAGGAGTGAATGAGAACTTGACATCAGCCTCCTCCAGCCCTTGAAGCTGCTCTCCCTCCTGACTGGTCCAGAAATCCTCCTGTTCCTGTTTAATGCGTGGGGGCTCTGGGTCCTCCTGTTCCTGTTTAATGTGTGGGGGCTCTGGGTCCTCCTGTTCCTGTTTAATGTGTGGGCGCTCTGGGTCCTCCTGTTCCTGTTTAATGTGTGGGGGGTCTGGGTCCTCCTGTTCCTGTTTAATGTGTGGGGGCTCTGGGTCCTCCTGTTCCTGTTTAATGTGTGGGGGGTCTGGGTCCTCCTGTTCCTGTTTAATGTGTGGGGGCTCTGGGTCCTCCTGTTCCTCTTTAATGTGTGGGGGCTCTGGGTTTTCCTGGTCCAGACTGGAGCTCCACTCCTGCTGCTCAGGGGGAACCTCTTCTTTAACCACCAACAGCTGCTGGACGTCTGCAGGAAAACACACACAGAGACGTTACAAAGAAATATTAGTATTGAGCAAATAGTCTCCTGTAGATACACTTTTCTTCCTGCCATCATTCCCTCTTACACTCCCTGTGCACAGTTACCAAACAGACATGCCGACACAAATTGTAAAGACACAACGCACCAGCAGCAATGAGGTCATCAATAGTTTACGTGGCACTACCCAACATTGTTAAGTATTCAAAGAACCTGCATCCTCCATGAAGTCCGGCTGAGATGTGATCATGTGGGCAGTTATAGTTGACTAATGTACGTAAACCTGCCACCGTAGAAACAGTGGACAGAACCTTCAGAAGCAGCCACAACGTAACCGTGGACGTGCATCATCGTTTCTGAACCAATAGCACTCCACCGTGGTAGTCAGCCGGAGAGAACATCCATGTAAAGATGAGGAAACTGAAATGTGACGATAACAACAATGACACAATCTGAACTAATAAACTTCGTCTAGAGACTGCTCTCAGGAAGCTAGAGGTCAAGTTTGAACCCTCCCACCCCCCTCCTACACACACACACACACACACACACACACACACACACACACACACACACACACACACACACACACACACACACACACACACACACACACACACACACACACACACACACACACACACACACACACACACACACACACACACACACACACACACACACACACACACACACACACACACACACACACACACACACACACGATTGTTGCTTTTAGGTAGTATGCTTGTAATTGTTTCATAGATGTTTGTTGATATATATTTTAAAGACAATCAATTATTATATTAAATTACCACCCGGCCCTAACATAACCTGTTGGTGCATTTGGGTATCGTTGCAGCTGAGCGGCTGATGAGGCTCAACAGACGAGAGGTTAACGTCATGTTGCCTTAGTGGTATCAGAGTAGTACACAAGTACATCACAAGTACATCACAAGTACATCACAAGTACATCACCGATACACGAATACTGGTATCGGTGCATCAGAACACAAGTAAATCTGAGCGATCAATGTGGTCTGATGTGATGAAATGTTTATACACAATATATGGAACAAAAGACATTACTATGTATTATATTATCATGGTTCCAGTGTAGCAATGGAAGCAGATAATATAATATTTTTTCAATCAACTGTTATGTGACCATGAACATATGAACCATTTTAGAATTCAACACGCTGCAAAATCCATGTGGTGTTATCATTATTATCCATATTGGATGACCCGGACCACCCTCTCCACCACCTCCTGCAGGGACAGTGGAGCACTTTCTCCAACAGACTCATCCAGCTCCGCTGTCACAAGGACAGATACAGGAGATCATTCCTGCCCTCTGCAATAAGACTTCATAATAAATCACCTCTGGAGAAATCATCCACAGGACTACAACTCTGTTACACTGTTGTTTGTTTGTTGTTGGTTCAAACATCTTTGCACTACTGTTTAGTTAGTTAATATAATACTATTCTATTTCATTGTATATATTGTATATATTTTTATAACCAATATTTTAAATTTTTACTTATAATGCTGCTTATAATGCTGCTGTAGCAAACAAATTTCCCCTCATGGGATTAATAAAGTATCTATATATATATATATATATCAAAGAGAACAAAGTTCTACTTTTAGTGTAAATATAGTTTCTGTCATCTAGAAGCTGAGAGAACAGATCAGAAGAAGAAGAAAAAGATTCATTGAATCAACAGAGTCTCACTCCAAACTACATAGAAACGTTATCATCCGGAGCATGAAGAGAAGAAATAAAGTGAACCAACCTGCTCTGTGTAATAAAGTGAACCAACCTGCTCTGTGTAATAAAGTGAACCAACCTGCTCTGTGTAATAAAGTGAACCAACCTGCTCTGTGTAATAAAGTGAACCAACCTGCTCTGTGTAATAAAGTGAACCAACCTGCTCTGTGTAATAAAGTGAACCAACCTGCTCTGTGTAATAAAGTGAACCAACCTGCTCTGTGTAATAAAGTGAACCAACCTGCTCTGTGTAACCGCAGCTGAGGGTTGAAAACAGCGTCCAGTAGTTTCCGTTGTGGCTCGTTCTCCTCTTTGAAAGCAGAAAGTTCCTCCTCCTGCTCTGCTATCGTTCTTTCAAACAGACCAACTATCTCTTCAGCAGCCGCAGTTAGTCGCTGGTTGACTAAACATCTCAGCATTTGGACTTTAGACATTTTCACTAAACCACAGAAACTTCTCCTCCAGACGAACTCCGTTAAAAACACCGTTTACTCTCATTAAACTCTGATAGTTAAGGTCGCCATGGTTTCTCGTCTCGCGCTTGTTGGTCTGCTACGTGTTTGAAGCGTCACTTGTCGCCATAGAAACAGCCTGTGGTCCAGTAGAAGCACTCGTCTCCGTTTCTTGGTGCGCACCGTCTGGACCTGCGTGGACAGAACCACATGTAGTCATCTGTAGGCATGCAAACGAAATATTCAGTCGCGAGCCTCTCCCGCGGGTCCGAGCTCGAGGCGCTGGTCCGGCGTCTCCGCGTGCAGCAGGAGACCGTCGTGAACAGTCTGGAGAGCGGCCGTCGGTACTCCTCCATCCCCGGTACCACGAACCTCCTCAGCACAACAACCCGCCGCCTGTGCGTCTCCACCGTCCACAGCCGGTTTACCGACCCTCCGGTAACGAGCGCCAAATACACAGATAGCTTGGTTGGCGTTCACACACACAAACACACACACAGGTGCAGTCACGTGCCTTCATCATCTCAGGTGCAACACTCACCTGTACCTCCCTCTCACCTGCGCACAGCTCCTCTCACCACAGAAGTAACGGCTGCAAGTACTGTAACGGATATCTAAGAATGTTTGATGTTGAGCTGCATTGATGCTTAAAAAGTCTCAATGAGTACTTCAGGGAGCCAGCAAATACTTATACACAATTATACAAATTTACTTCATTTTATTTTTTATGAATTTCATCCGAATATTTTTAACTTCTGCAGTATTTCATAATTATTATAATTCCTTCTTGTTGAGCATATGAGAATAAAAAACATAATAATGTGAAATAAACAGACTTTAGACAAATGTAATATTGACTGTATTTTAAGTGTATTCTATCCTCTCAATACACATGAATGATGTATTGTAGCATGCTGATGTATTGTTGTGAGTTAAAGGCTCAGTTCACCCAAATTATAATAAAGAAATGAAAAACCTTTTTATTATTTAGCCTTCATGTAATTTGGGTCAAGCAACCCAAACAGAAACACTGACCACACAAACAAGTATTCAATAAACTCCACGTTTCTTTAAATGAATAAACCCCGTTAATAAATAACAGATCCATGTTGTGTTCATTTGTTGACTCTGCTGTACAGAGCAGATGAATCCTCCTCGTCTTCTTGACGTCTTGTTCTGTGAACGGAGAATTAAAACATTAAAAGTTTCTAACCCAATGTTTATTTAAATAAAATCATATAGAGATTAAAATGTGCAGCTCACCGCGGGGAGCTACTGGCATTGTCAGTTTTGATATCGGTGTATTCGACCTCCTCCTCCTCTTCCTCTTCCTCGGTTTGTCTGTGGGGCTGAGCGGGCCTGATGTTAGAGTAGAGGGCCTCTTCCTGGTTCTGGGTGAAGCGGATGCTGGAGTAGTGGAGGTGTTCTGCTGGTTGTCTCGGTGCTGGAGCAGACGCGACGTCATACACTAGATCCATGTTTAGCTGACGGGACAAACACAACTCGAGCATAACTACGTTTGTTATTATTCTTTTGCACAAAATGACCTCACGGTCACCTGATGGACTTGAGGAGGCTGTTCTTCAATCATCCGGGTTTTTCAGTATCGCTCGGCACAAAATAATGCATCCATATCCGTCACCTGGCTGCTGATCAGCTAATAGCAACATTCAACTGCAATAGCCAGGTTTCACCCAGTAGAGGGAAGTCACTGCATATTTATGTAGAATATGTAGACTTCAAAAGGTTTGCACTAAAATACCAATTTGAGTCCATCAACATTACTGGATACCAATTTTCAACTGAAAGAAATAGTTTTGGTGTTTAGTCGTTCTTCAATAAAGACTAATGATCATTAAGCAGCATAGAACGTTTTACATGAAGAAAAAACAACAGACTTGAAACAAAACAGCAAAAACAAACAGAAGTTTCACATAAAAGAAACACGCAACAGACTTTGAACATGCATTGGAGTGGAATGTGATTTTGAATGTTCACAGAATTCACAGACGTTTTCTTTGTGCACTCACAGACTTGAACTCTTCTTCTCTCACCTGTGCTCTGTTGGCGGGTCTCTCTCCACCATTACACTGCTGTGTGAAGGACTTCTTTCTCCTGGAAAGGAGGACAAGCAAGCCACTGAACGGATGAACTGCTAGATTTAGGGAACAATATTTTAGATGCATTAATGAACACAATCGTAGCGCCACAGAATTGCTCACCTAATCCACAGGAAGACGGCGAGGAGCACGGTAGCCAGGAGAACAGCAGTGATTGTCCCCACGACTGCTGATTTCCATGCTGCTGGAAAATCAAAAGGAAATACTGACGATTGATGAGGGGAATAAAGGACAAGCATGTGTGAGGGTCTTCTGCCAACACCAAGTAAAATCTGTTGTAAAGAGATTCATGCAGTGAAACACATGATTTACCTGCTACAACAGTCAGATGTAAGGAGGAGTTACTACGTCCTCTCATGTTCTGGGCTTCACAGGAATAACTCCCACTGTGTTCAGCTCTGATGTCAGTGATGATGAAGATCTGTCCTGATGCTTTTGGTGAGTCTTCATCCTCCTTGTACCAGGTGTAGTTAGCTGCTGGGTTAGCATCACTGCTACAGGTCAGAGTCACTGAACTGCCCTCCACTATCTCAGCAGAGGGACTCACTGACACAGAGGGAAGCTTTGGAGCATCTGGAGGAGACGTGTGATTTTTATGAATTAAGTTGTGTTGCAGCATCTGTAACTTCTGAGGAGCGATGGTGGTTTGAATCAGTGCAGTGAATATGAAACCCAATAGTTCATACTAGCTCTTCAACATCTACTGGAGCAGTGCACGGCTGTGGATGTGTCCTTATGGATGCAACACATTTTACAGATTGAAGCTGTTTTAAATGAGATGTTTTCACTCACATTTCACATCAACAAAGACGTATTCAGACGTCCTCCCCAGCAGGTTCTCAGCTCTACAGTAATACTGTCCAGAGTCAGAGGACTGGATGGAGCTGAAGACGAGCTGAGGTTCTTTACTGAGCACTGATTGGTCCTCCTTGTACCAGGTGTAGTTAGCTGCTGGGTTAGCATCACTGCTACAGGTCAGAGTCACTGAACTGTTCTTCATGATGTCACCAGAATGACTCATCAACACTACGGGAACCCTCGGAGCATCTGGAGGAGACAATGTGAACACACATTAATACTCACCCACTTTCATCACAATAACAACATGCTTGCATCAACGTTTGCTTTATTTTATTTCTAGACTTGTTTGAGTATTACCTCGGCCACGTAACGAGAAGCCAGCGTGAATGTTTGCATGTTGTTTTGTTTCCATTTGCACAAGAACGAACTCGTTAAATAAATTATTCTATAGCGCTACTGGTGGTCAAAAACTCCACAAGGTATCTTGAATTGAATTTAAAAATGATAGCATTAATACAAGTTATTGGCCGCCGTACGTGTACAGCTGTGCCAAAATGTTTTGCAAAAAGTTTTTAAAAACTTCTGAAAGGAGCAATGTGATTGGCTGAGAGGACTATGTTGGATTCCCGTACACTTCTGATTCATGTTATGTTCTATCTCTCTCCAACCCTTTTTGCATCGGACCTTAACAACATGTGTGAGTTCATCTAGACGTAGCGTTGATAGTAGATGATTCTGCAGTGATGAAGTGATGTGATGTTTAGTGAGACTGAGTTGAACATTGACTCTGATATTCACATAAAACATCTCGTCTTTTTGCCGCTTGGTGGCAGCAGAAACAAACCGTAAACACAAGACTGATATCATCACCTCATAGCTGACAAACTGAGGCCTCTTTACACATCCAGCCGACACAAACAAATAGTGTTCATTGTGAGTTGTGTTTGTGTCCACCGGATGTCCAACATTCGCTCTCCATTTAGCTCCGTTTGTAGTTCCACATAAACTGACACACCAGATGGTTCGTTACACTCACTACAGCCACTTTCAACAAATACGTGGAAGGTGATTGGAGGATCGGGGAGTGAAAACATCTTTTCCATCGGAAACAAAGGATGAATTCAGTGCTGTTTGTTGAAGAATCCCTCTCCAGTTCTGATATAACTGATGCATTTAGTAAATGATGGTCCATTTAGAGTCAAACAGACCATAAAGCAGAGTATGCTTTAGGGCGGGGCTTACTGTGATTGACAGGTTGCTGCAGCTACCAGAGACGTATACGGCGTCTCTACGTCACTCCTCCACAATCAAAATATAGTAACTTCTGTTCATTGGTTGCAAAAAACCACATTGTGACGGCCGTAATCCAAGACAGCGACGGTGAAATCTGTGAATTCGGGTGATGTCATGATGACTACGTCCACTTCTTACATACAGTCTGTGGTCCTGATGGACATATCCGTCTCCTTAGCAGCTAACACGCGTCACATCACATACAAGAGGTTGTTTCTGTAACAACAACTATTGACTATAGCAGCTTTAAAGTTTCCACCTGAGGACATTATGTTAGTGAGAGAGTGGAGTGAACTCACACACTGGAGGGGAGCGGTAGCTCTGGTAAGAACAGGAATAACTGTCGACGGGATCAACGTGTCCTCCGTAAGAAGGAGATGTTTCATCCGGAATCCTTTTCGTTTCATTCTGGTACCAAACGAAGGACGAACGGCCAGAAAGAAGACAGCTGCTGTGACAAATGATCTTTGGACCAGTAGTAGACCAGATCACCTGCACCTGTACATCTGGATCTGTGAACAAGGAACAGCAAATGTGATATGAAATGACACCAAACACAATCTACCACTTTCTTATGTACGTTTGAATCTTGAAAACTGAGAGACGCTGAGGGTAGAGGGGGGGGGGGGGGGGGGGGCAGATTAGAGGGTGTTGACGTGTTTTCATTTCATGACGTAGATTAGTCTCAAACGGTCGACTCTGTCTCAGAACTGGTCTTAAAAGATTCGGGCTGATTTAAAACAATAGAACATTTTTTGAGTCATTTTGAAATGCAGATTTTTTCTATAAATTTGGTAAGAAATGTCAATATCAACCAGCGTTGATCTGTTTCATGACAGAACAGTCATTTTATTTAGTTTAAAGCTTAAACATTTAAGTGTGCAGTTATTTTCACTTTAAATTGGGGGATCACGTTACAGGACGGCCATGTTGTCACAGCGTTTTATTCATTCATTGCTGTTGGATGTAGTGATTATTTCAACAAATATAATGATACATTTCTTTTGAAGAAGATCACCAACCCTACCTTTAATCAGAAAGCACACAATCATCGTGATGAATACTGAAAATCCCGCTACATTAACTGCACCATCAGCTTGTGTTCATCTGTACCTGTGACGGTCAGAGTTGTAGCAGGTAAACTGCTCTTCCATTCAAAGCTTCTCGTGTTGAATTTGAAGTGATATTCGGCTGAATCGCTCTCTCTCAGGTTAGTGATTCTCAGAGTGGAGCGTCCTCTCTCTGCTTCAAAGACCTGAACACGACCTGCATACCGATAGTCTTTACAAAGGTCCTCAGGTCGACTCTGATACCTCCAAAGATGACGACGCTTTGAGTTGAACCAGAATTTAGATGCAATATATTCAAAACCGTTATATGTGCAAGAAATGTCCACTGACGAGCCTTTGAAGGCGCAGATGCTTCTGTCAGCGTATGTCACTCTGTTGCAGGTCTGACCAAGAACACCTGAAAAAAAAAGAAACATTTTTGATTATTATTATAGAAACAAAAAAAACCTCTTCATTGCAGTAATTGCATCGCTGTGCACGATGTCGCCCATGTAAACACACATGAAAGCTTGTAGCTACACAGCGTCATGTGAGTGGAAGTTCGTGGAGGAAACTCACACACTGACGGAGACGGGAACGCCTCATATCCTCTCGCAGCGCAGGAATAGCTGTCTTTAGGATAAAAGTATTGATTAAAATGTTCCTTTTCTGTCTTTATTTTCACTCCGTTCTCGTACCAGCTGTAGGAAGTTGGATAAGTTAGACGACAACTGCTGTGACACTTCAGATCAGCCCATGTACACTTTTTACTATGACACAAGTTTAATCGGCTGATCTGCACCTGGAAACCTGGATTTGTAAAGAAACAAAAAAACATGAAGGTCATCAGAGACACCAGCAGTGTTTCCTAAATGTTGAGCATTTGGAGCTACGCGAACAATAAGTGTTACCTGTGACGGACAGAGTGACTCCAGGTTCACCGGTATATCTCCAGTCCGGTCGGTTTGTTATGAACCTGAACTTGTACACAACCGAGTCGCTCTCTCTCAGGTCGCTGATCCTCAGAGTGCAGTCGTTGTTATGATAACTGTACTGCACTCGACCTGCGTACTCCGGGTCTGTTCTCAGATCCACCGGTTCTTCATCCTGCGTTTTAGTAAACCAGAATGCTCTCTCGACTCTTGTGTCACCGTCAGTTATTTTGGATGGGTGTGTGTAGCTGCAAGTGATGTTCACTGTTGATCCTTTTAAGGCACAGATCTGAGGAGAAGTGTACGTCACTCTCCAGACATTCTGACCCTGAATCACTGTAAGAGAAACCACAAACCACAATCAGACTCATGACATCAGAGGACAGAGCTGAATGTGTGGAGGTTCAGAGTCACATCGACTGTCACCTCATGATACACCTTCAAAAGCTTGAGATCAGTTTGACTTTAGACCGGGACAATAGATTGCTGCAACGATGATGGATTATTGTAGGTGAACCAGGCGGCAACCTCTGGGAGTGAAGCCAATGCTTCATGTGTTAAAGCTGCATTCTCTCTAGTGTCCACCAGGGGGCGACTCCTCTGGTTGTATAGAAGTCTATGAGAAAATGACTCTACTTCTCTCTTGATTTATTACCTCAGTAAACATTGTAAACATGAGTTTATGGTCTCAATCTCTAGTTTCAAGTCTTCTTCAATACAGCATGATGTTCATTTAGTACATTATGGTGCATTTAGAGTCAAATAGACCATAAAGCTATGAGGCTATGATTTGGGGCGGGGAGAGAAGACACATCACAGGGAAGTAAAGAGTTAAACATCAAACATTTGAAGGTGCAGCGACGAAAACTGGAATAGATCAAAACTTTAATGCACTTCTTCTTAAAGGAGAAGAGGATACTGAATATGAATTATTAGCAGAGTGAAAAAAATTATCTGTTTGCTTGTTTGGCTTCCTGTTTGTGGTCAGGTCAGGCGTGTGACAGGGCAGAGAAAGAAGAAGCCGGAAGTGAAACTCTTTACCACCACTATGTTGGTAATATAAAGTTAGTGTTACAAACAATGGCAGTCTGGGATCATCTCTCTCTCTCTCTCTCTCTCTCTCTCTCTCTCTCTCTCTCTCTCTCTCAGCATGGCGGACCGTCTACACGCATCACTTGGCTCTACATGAAGAGAAACACTTGACTCTCTGTTTCTTTCTACGGATGGAGATTTACTTTCAGTCCAACCAGCTGAGCAGAATGGAGACTCGTGGTTTTATTCCACTGACTATTGTAAAGTTCCTGTGCTTAGATAATCTACCCAAAACACCAATTACATTTTTTTTTTATTGCCTGTTTTACATCAAACAGATCTCTGGTGTTGTCGGGTTTTGGAGGTAAATATGACATCATATCATAACATCATCAAATCTATTGTTCCATCAATTTAGCTTAAACCTACCTTCCTGCAAAGACCTTCAACTAAACTAAGGCTGGGTTGCACATTGAAGATTAACTCTAATCAGAATTTAGCAAAACTAGATTTAAAATGAGTTAAGATTTAAAATGATTATGTTGCACAATTAAAAACTAATCTCTGTTTAGTAAATCCAAGTTCAAACTAAAATGTTGTGGAGTGTAATCAATAAAATGCTTGCTCACCGAAATTAAAATCAATAAATAAGTACATTTGTGTGCATTCTTTAATGAAGCAATATGGCCAAATAAAAGAAGATAAAACATCAGACAAAAGCACGATAATGAAAAAAGAGACTGTTGGTCTTTTAGTAGTAATCGTACGTGTTTAGTACTAATCTTAGTACTTCAGCAGCAGCAACATGAAACTCAACTGGGTCGAGTCTGTCCCTTAACGTTCTTCAAGGAAACTTGATTATTTTGCTCAATCCATCTCAAAAAGGCAGTCATTATGAAAGTTAAACCTCCTCCAGCGTCAGTGTAAAGTTAATACCGGATCACATTTGAAATGTCTGTTTGAAGTTGAACTAAACCAGCGTTTGAATTTAATCTTTTGATGCAATATTTAAAGTCTATTGAGTTTTTAAGTGAATCCTTGTTGGTTCAGCCCAGGCCTGCAATACAAATCTAAATGTAATAAATGTAAATGTAGACGGTACCTGATGCAGACAGGAGGAAGATGACAAACCCACTCACGGCTGCTGTTAATCTCATAGCTGCTCCGCTCATCTCTCTTTGTTGAAACATGTCCTGAGCATTATCAGTTATTCAAAGGAGGGATGTGGTCTTGAAAGAAAACTTGTGTCTTTTTAGGGACACTGTATTTGTATGAGCTAAAAAAAGAAAAGTCTTGCTTCCTCTTTAGATAATTACCATGCATGAGCAGCTGGTTGTCTGTAATTCCCCGAGTTGAAATGAAGAAATGTTTTGCTCAGAGAATCCAACTTTCACTGAACTACATAATTAAGATGCGATGGCTGATGTCACTGACGTAGGTCTGCCATGGTGAAACTACAACCAAGAAGGACTACAAAAAGTAACGAAAACACTGTCCCATGATATCTATCATTCTCCAGCATGCAGGCTATATAAACAGCTCCTTCTGTGACAGACTTCTTCTCTTGTGGTGTGTGAAGGAGAGAAACCGGAGCTCCTTCATCCTGCTGCTGTCACACTTAACAATCAACACTGCTTCAGTAGAAACTCATCAATGAAACTGTTCAATATCAACATTTCCTTTGTGTATTAATGTAGATTCAAACGTTCGGTTATATTTAGCTTCATAACAGTTTAATAATTGTATTATAGACCTAGCTTGCTTCATGATCTATATGACTCTAAATGGACCATAATTTACTAAATGAACATCATGCTGTATTGAAGAAGACTTGAAACTAGAGATTGAGACCATAAACTCATGTTTACAATGTTTACTGAGGTAATAAATCAAGAGAGAAGTAGAGTCATTTTCTCATAGACTTCTATACAACCAGAGGAGTCGCCCCCTGGTGGACACTAGAGAGAATGCAGCTTTAACACACTTCAGCATTGGCTTCACTTTCCAGAAGTGACAACAACTGCAGTCCCTCAAATGGCCACTTGAGGCTGGATCCAAAAGTGACTTAATCCCCATAGACCTCCATGTTAAAATTATCAACTTTACAGCAAGAATAAACATGTTTACAGCATCGTACAAAATGCATTGAAATAGACGTGGTTTTTGTTAATGATGTACAATTTGTTTTCATTAAATTAAATTAATTAATTTAATAATGCAATAGCCTCAGAAAGGTTAAACAACAACATCCTGAAGCTACTGTTTTAAAATAAAATACATTTATTAATCAAAGCACTCACTTAAGAAACACTAGCAGAGCACTACATATTTTTTCAACTTAGAAACAGCTTTTTGTAGCTTGCAGCTCTCTTTATTTACAACCTTTGCAATTTGTTATAGATACATAAAGTTACTTAAACAGTTTAAAAAACATCCTTTGGCTTGTTTAAATTACATTAAATACAATTTTGAGAAAAAACAAATACAATTCAGGTTTTCCCCTTTTATTAACGCAGGTGATTCACAAACTACTCAGCAGTTTATAAAGTACTTAAAATGAACTACACCTTTACAAGCTGCAACATTGAAGTGGTGAACACATTAATGCATCAATAATTATAATACAACATATTATTTAGAAATGAACCTTGCCTAAGTAGATGTTGATGCTAATCCTTTTGTACTTTTAAGTCATTTTTTGAATGCAGGACCTTTACTTGTAACAGTATTACTATTTTTAGGTAAAAGATGTAAATACTTCCTTGACCTGCAAGGTGAGAGTCACATGACTGGTGGAGGCTTCAGTATAGGCTAGTTTTGGGGTTTTCTCATTGTGTCTGATAACAGCTTTGCTGTCACTTAACACCGTGACATTCAGAGTAGATGGTTTTACACTTTTTGTGAGATGCCAAACTTAAACTTTTGTTATGTTCAGGAGAACTAAGGTCTCTTATAAAGGAGCTGGTTCCCCCGTAATTAAACTTGTATCACCTTGCATAAACATGTTGACAGCTGGAACAATTTGCGAACTGAATATCTTTATTATTCAATCAAATATCAAGTTATTTAAACAATAAAAATCAGCACTATCACGTACATTTAACAAGCTGTAGCCACAGCATAAAAGTACAAATTAAGAACAAAACCACACTATGAAAAAACATTTAAAGGTGCTGATCCGATAACAACACACAGAGAAAAAGTGACTTCATTCTCTGCTCAGGTTGACATTACTCCACTATATCTTCACATAGACAATCGTTGTTTGAAGCTAAATTAATGCTCTAAATGTCCAATTTTGCACCTTTAAGTTGAGAGACGAGTATCTAAACGAAACACTTACTTGTGATGCACCTTAAGTAACAATTAAGAAAATGAGCGAAAGAATAATGGCAATAGTTGAAAACCGAAACAGGTAATTCAACTAAAAAGAACAGCAGAGCAGAGAGTAGTAAAGACTGTTTATAGAGAAATGTACTTGATAAGATACTTTTCTAGAACTGGCAGTAAGATATTACTCCTTAGTGACATTTTAAAGCTAATTCTGTAATATAAGGCTATTTATAAATTACAAGCTGACCACCCATTGGTTCACTGATACTAGTTCTCTGCTGGAAGTCTTAACGATGGTTATTACAGTATATCAAACCTAATATTCATCCATGCGTGTTTAATCTGCTGAAACACTGTAAAGTAACAGACCACAGATCCGTGATGTGTTCATACTCTTGGTTGTTTGCTGACTGTGCTGTACAGTGCAGATAAATCACCCACAGCTTCTTGACATCTTGATCTGTGAATGAAAACCAGTAAGCTCACAATATTAACTAAGAACAGGTTTAAACAGCAATAAAAGCAATGACCGTTCCAAACTTTGTGCAGCAAAGACAGATTGAACAGACTCACTCGTTGGCAGCACTGGCACTCTTAAAGTTGACACTTGTGTACTCCACATCCTCCTCTTCCTCCTTGCGTCTGTGGGGCCGAGCTGGCCTGATGTTGGAGTAGAGAAGATCTTCCTGGTTTCTAGAGAAGCTCACGCTGGCATAGCAAAGCTCTTCCTGCTGCTCCGCTGGTGAGCTCTGCACCAATAAACAAGAGTATTAAGCACCTATTGGATAAGTATATTTGTTGTTGGCCTGTAATACAAATGACCAAATAGTAAAACATCTGCAGGATTAAAGGTGTGGGGGGGGGGCTTGTTCTGCAATTATTTCGTCAACATTCATTCAAAGTTCTCATGTTGTGGCATCAAACCTCAGATTCAAAGTCTTGACTTCTCTTTTAGTCGTTGTAATACCTCCTGGTCACCAGCAGAGGTTCATGAAGTTTCCCTTCATCTACAAACTGTTAACATGTATCTGTGGATGGAGACGTGTAAATCCCCCAACAATGAAAGGGCCAAAGCCACATCACCTACAGTGTTGATAACAGTGTCTCTGTCTCAGCACCTTATAGTTTAAGACAGAGAGAGGCTGGATAAAGCCGGGGTGGACAAACTTCTTTGATTGTGGGTCGTATACAGAAAACCAGAAGGAGTCACAAGCCAAACAATAGTAAATGTGTAGTTTTCAACCTGTCGCACTGCAAGAAAATCAGTGATTCTAGACCAGAAAATATTATCCAATGTACAAAATGTGGGACTGATGTTTAGTTTTATATTGTCTTCTAACATTATAGTCTTTTGTCCCCTTCAACGAATTCATTGCAAATCAAGCAAACACACTTCCTCTTGACTTCAGTACTGACTTTCCATACGTTTCTGAAATGTTCACCACTCACTTGCTGTCTTCCATCTTTTCAGTTCCGCCATGTTTACCTGATAAACTGAAGTAAATGTTTTCATAGTAATAAATGTAGAGCAGCTGTTCAAAATGGCAGCGACATCTAGTGTTTAAACTAAGAAGGGCAATGTACACACAGTGTAATTTATTAGAAATATGCTCAAACCAAAGTCTAGTTTATTTCTAAAAAAATCAATAAAACCAGGGTGTGACATGCACATATAGGTCCATCATTTTGGAAATGAACAGGATGAAAGTATCCAAATAGGGACATAAAGACTTGAAGAAGACATGAGGACTATTTAAATGTGTTTTAAAGTGAACTCTTTGAGACACCTGAGCTCTTCTTCCTCACCTGAGCGTTGTTGTCTGGTCCGTCTCCAGACTGGCTGGTTTGTGTCGAGGACCTCTTTCTTCTGGATAGAACAATAAATGAACAAACAAATGAATCATCAAATAAAGTTAATCAACAACTGAGCGATTGTAAGATGCATTACTGAATATAATCACAGTAAAGCTGAACTGCTCACCTAATCAATAAGAAGGCAGCGAGGATTATGATAGCCAGGAAAATAGCAGTGGTTGAGCCAACAGCTACTGTTGTCATTGAATCTGGAAACACTGATCAAACAGAACAATTAGAAACTGATCATTGAAAATAAAATGATGTTCAGACAGAAGCATTCTAAATAAAGATGTGTATAACCTCAACTTTTGCTTGCTTTTCTTGCCCCATAATATGAAATGTATCTTATAAGGTTACAAGGGTTTTATTTGTCATTGTACAACAGGGTTGCACATCGAAATTTAGATTGTAGTCCAAATTTGCTACATAGGAAAGAAAACAAACAACAACAAAAAAACTATTATATATGGAGGATGAATTAATTAACCAACAGGACAAAAACAAGACGTTTAACAAAGTGTAACAGAATCTCTAAGACCTCAGGATCTGCTCTATGCAGATGATGAACTTCTTTATCTATTTGTGACTTCCAGGGCGAGTGTGAAGCAGTTGGGTTGAACGTCACATCATAGAAATAAAACGAGTAGAACGGACATTCACATTCAAAACAACGTAGCTGGATGGTCAGAGCGGTGGCCATTTGGTGTACTGTTGCCTTTGCGACTGTTGTAGCGAGCTAACTTCTATACAAACTAGTTTTCCAGTAAGAACACAAAATATATATATACTTCATCCACACACACTTGCCAGTGTAGGAAAGAACATTGGGGCTCATTTTGTGTAGCAATAAAGCATGGTGGTTAGCCAGCTTGCTTATTTCTTGAACGCTACACTGCTACGGGTCAGAGTCACTGAACTGCCCTCCACTATCTCAGCAGAGGGACTCACTGACACAGAGGGAAGCTTTGGAGCATCTGGAGATTTGTTGCAGATATTAAGATTGTGTTACTACAAAAACACAAGTGGTATTTGAAGAAATGTAAATAAATAAACTGTGAATGTTTGTGTGTAGCAGCATTTCAGACTTTGAAGTTGGTCTGACAAATGGATGTGTGATGGTTTGAATCTTGATACCAAAACAGAATAAAACCCTAAAATGTCCTGAAGCTGCTCAGTGAATTACAGCAGACTGAATGTGAAGCAAGTAGAGCTGAAGAAAGTAGTTATGATCAGTGGAATCTTCTCCTGCAAAGACTGGACAGATTTAAGATGTTTGTTATCTTTAATAAACTGTTTCACTCACATTTCACATCAACATAGATGTATTTAGACGTCCTCCCCAGCTGGTTATCAGCTCTACAGTAATAGTGTCCAGAGTCAGAGGACTGGATGGAGCTGAAGACAAGCTGAGGTTCTCTACTGAGAGGAGGAGGGTCTGGATTTACATTCCACTTGTACCAGGTGTAGTTAGCTGCTGGGTTAGCATCACTGCTACAGGTCAGAGTCACTGAACTGCCCTCCACTATCTCAGCAGAGGGACTCACTGACACAGAGGGAAGCTTTGGAGCATCTGGAGGAGACATTAATAAACATACTTAAAGATTATAATATGTTATCATATAATATTTACCATTTTAATGAATATTTCAGCTTGTTGGTTTCAGACTATCCCTATTATTGATCACAGCAGCTGTCCAGAGTGCTGATCCTGGAGCTGTCACAGGTGAGACTCCTGCTGGTGTAAACTGACAATAAGAAGCCTTTAATCATTTGTAATGTTCAACAACTCCACACATTCTTCTCTTTAGATGCTGCTTGTGTCGTTAGCTGAGTCTGTCCTCTCACTTCTAGCTGTTACCAGTACCAGTAACTAGCTGTTACCGGTACCAGTATCCCCCCCGACGGGGGGGATACTGGTACCGACTGGTGCCGACTGGTACCGAAGAAAGCCAAATCATAAAACGATGTCCTCAAACTCCTTTTAGACTCCTGTTTCGCCTTTTGTCATCCGTTTACAGTCTAATAAAGTTGTGAAAAAAGGAAGGGGGGGGTCAAATGAGCTCGGGGGACCACATTCCAGCGAGGCAGCTTCGGGCGTTTACGCACGGGTCCGCCGGCTTAGATCGGCATTTTTCGGAAAACTAAAGACTTCCTGAAAATTCCGTTGACGCCAGTCAATTGGCCACATCCAGACACGTGCATAGACGTTTCATATGAAGAAATCGACCAATCAGGGGCTCTACACTGGCCCAATACACAACCACTATGGCGCAATTCTCCCGTAGGTCGGCGGTCCCGAGACGCTTTGGAGACGGTTCTAGCTCTCCAAAATGATTTCTAACTGCTGTATGTGATAGATTGTGCATGTACAAGGATAAAATAAGTTAAATATATAGTTATTTAGCTTATAAAAGTACAATGGAACAGCTGGAGAGGCTGTTTCTCACATGGCGACCTCTCGTGACCTCTCGTGACCTCTCATAACGTTTATGTCTCTAACTCTGGCCTACTTCACTCTATTCACTCCAATTCTTTTGTGGGTGACTACTGCTGTCGTTTTCTATGATTGTGTGTGGTTTATAGGCTTCACTGAGCCTCATTTAATATTTAGCTTATGCTTTTTCACCATACGAATTTGACATTTTTCAAAGTGGAGCTGTGTTCCATCTTCATCAGCTATTAACCAGTAACATATACACAATATGTACACAATTCATATGAGCAAACCCTCCTCAGTGTTATAAATCCATTGAACATTTTCAAATAGACCTTGTAGTTAGAGAGTAAGGCCCCTTTGAGTATGGGGATAGTATTTTCGAGAATAAGCCAATCTCGTGACCTCTCATAACGTTTATGTCTCTAACTCTGGCCTACTTCACTCTATTCACTCCAATTCTTTTGTGGGTGACTAATGCTGTCGTTTTCTATGATTGTGTGTGGTTTATAGGCTTCACTGAGCCTCATTTAATATTTAGCTTATGCTTTTTCACCATACGAATTTGACATTTTTCAAAGTGGAGCTGTGTTCCATCTTCATCAGCTATTAACCAGTAACATATACACAATATGTACACAATTCATATGAGCAAACCCTCCTCAGTGTTATAAATCCATTGAACATTTTCAAATAGACCTTGTAGTTAGAGAGTAAGGCCCCTTTGAGTATGGGTATAATATTTTCGAGAATAAGCCAAAAAAACGTCTAGGGCTCAAAAGGTTTTAATAACACCATTAATTCATAAATAAACAGCTGTGTCTACTTTAAGATGGAGAAGACTTCAGTGTGTTTACAGCTGTGATTATAATTGTATTGTTGTGTCAGTGTGTGTGTGACACTTCTACATGTAGACTGAGGGGCCAGGGATTGAACCACCGACCCTCTGATTAGTGGACCACAGCTCTGCCTCCTGAGGAATGTTGTGCTTCATATTGTTGGTTCCTCTAAAGTCACATACAGTGACAGTCTGGTGCCGCCATATGAAATGTTGTTGAACCTCCACAGGCTGACACAGTGGAGTAAACTTACACACTGAAGGAGAACGATGATCCTCATATCCTCTTACAGCACAGGAATAGCTGTCTGAAGAACCAAAGATGACGAAATGAGAAGAAGATGACGTCTTGATGTGCTTTCCATTCTTGTACCAGAAGTAGGAAGGATCTTTAGGCAGAACACAACTGCTGAAACACTTCAGCTCCAACCAGGTAGAACCTGATCTGCTCACCAGCACCTGGAGACCTGGACCTGTGAAGAAGGAACAGAAATGTTATTTTATTAAACTGTCAACATTCACACAAGACATTTATATTCTAGTTTTCTAGATGTTGAACATTTGGAGATGATTAACATGTGAATTAAAATGTTACCTCTGACGGACAAAGTGACTCCAGGTGAACCACTATATTTATCACCTGGTTTGTTTGTTGTGAACCTGAACTTGTACTCAGCTGAGTCGCTCTCTCTCAGGTTTGTGATTCTCAGAGTGCACTTCTTCTTCTCAGAACAAGAGTAGAACACACGACCTGAATACTCAGAGTCTGTTCTCAGATCCACAGGTTCACCATCTTTCCCTTTAGTAAACCAGAATGTGTTCCTGATATCACTGTGCTGTATTCTAGATGGGTATGTGTAGCTGCAGTGTATGTACACTGTTGATCCTTTTACAGCACAGACCTCAGTAGAAGTGTAAGTCACTCCCCAGTCATCCTGACTCTGTATCACTGAAACACAGAGCACATCAGGAACCACAGTCAGACTCAGAACAACATCAGAGGACACACTCTCATTAGTAGTGAAGTAAAGAAAGAGTCAACGATGTACACATGATCTCTGCACTTGGAAGGAACAGCAATGTATTGAACCTGTCAACTTAAACACAGTGAACAAGATCAAAAAGCAGAAGTTTAAATATTAGAAGGGTGCAGTTCATGAGATAAAGAGTCTTCTTTGCTCTGTGGTTTTCTGTCTGTGGTCAGCTGCTGCAGAGTGAATGGAAACTGTAGAGACATGCAGAACACTGAGGTGTGAGAGAATAGTGTGAAACGTAGATAACAGATCACTGACAGTCAGAAGTCGACACAAACACAAACTTCAGATGTGAATTAAATTTACAAAAATGTAATTTGTTTTTCTAAAACCCCAAAATCTGACTTTGCAGCATCTGTTAGTGAATCAATTATCTGTAACACAGATCAAAGCTACGATCATGGGAGCATCACTGAAGGGGCCCAACGTGTCAGGGGCCCCTCTGGCCCTAACTTACAACATGTCACTCAAAGAGGCACCAACCAGGAAGAGAATCTAAATGAGCACAAATACAATAAGAACTTCTACAAAAAGGTGAAAAAACATCCTCAAAGAGACTCAAAATGAATAACAGACTCTAAATGTGGTCGAATGCATCGAAACGCTGAACGATTAGAGGAAGTTCCACAGAGAGATAATGTTAATGTGCGTACAGTCATTACTTTCATCCACATAAACACAACTTTACTGTCTTAATGGAGCACAATTCTTCAGTTTATACAGTTCATGATGTTAAGGTACAAGTGTACAGAGATGCTGCTGGTGTTAAAAACAGCTCTGTGTTGGTCGTCCTGTAAAGACTTCAATCTAAAGAAAGAAAAGTGAATGTTGCACCACATTGTATAACATCAGATCTGTTTATTAACTGAAAACACACCTTCCTCTGTTGTCCTGAGGTGCACTAACGGCCTCACAATATAAATGTAGATGTACAGTACCTTGTACAGAGAGAAGGAAGACAACAAATCCACTGGCTGCTGCTGGTGAACTCATAGCTAATCCTCTCTGTTAAATCAGCAGGTAGATCAGAAACACTTCATGTCAGTAAGTCAGAAACATTTCTACTTTAAAAAGGAGGGTGTGTCTTTGAAGTCAGCTTGTGTCTTCTGTGGTTGGTTCAACGCTGCTGATTAACACTGACCTGGCTTCCTTCCTCTTCACATTATTAGTATGCATGAACAGACCAATGACCTCAATCCTCAAGTTGAAATAAATAAATAATTATTGCAGTTGTTTAGAAAACGATGCATGAACTTCTTGAAATTATGTTGTATAGAAATGACAGTAAGAGAGTCATTGTGTTTCTCTGACAATTTTAGGAAGAATTATTCCTTTTCCTCCCACATATTTCAAGTCAGGTCAAATGTATTAACAGCCCCAGTCTAACTGGGATACTGGGCTGGATGCTGGATAACTGGGCCATGAATAGAGACACGAGTAAAGCACTATGGTCTGTGATCCTCAAGGAAAGTGCACAGACGTTTAAGTGAGTGTGGAGAGCTGATGTTATGGTGAGGTCTGCGTCTAGCACGTCACCGCTTCCTGTTTCAGCTTTGAGAGGTGGTCTAATTCAAAAGAACATCTGAGGTAAAACTAACAATCGAACAATCCAGCAACATAAAACGAGCTGTGTGAGGCTGCACTAAGGCACAGTGGTGCTCTAAGCTAAATGCTAATGTCAGCATGCTAACATGCTCACAATGACAATGTTAGCATTTTTATCTGTCAACAGGCTAACGTTTGGTAATTAGCAGTAAACACAAAGTAAAGCAGAGGATGAGTGTTGCATTTCATCATAAATCAAAGTGATTGACAGATAAAATGAAAAGTCAGGGGATCACCAGTCTGTAGGATTCATCCTCAAGGGACCACGAATGTCCGTAAAACTTTTCAAGGCAATCCAATCAAATAGTTGTTGAGATATTTCAGGGTGGATCGACTGTCGACGTCCCTAAAGTCGCTGACTTACAGAACAACAGGGACGATACAGCGAACGCAACACTAAAAGTATTGTTCCAAAGGCGAGGCAGCAGTCCAGCAAAGGTTCAATCACCTCTTGGTTTTAACAGTTTAAAATCAACTAAAAGGCCTAAACCAGACCTCCATCAGAGTCTGTGTAACCTAAAGCTTAGACAACAGAGTGCTGCAGGAATGAGTCCTAAAACCCAGAAATGAGTCTGAGGTTCAGCACTTCCTGTTCCCTCGTCTCAAAGTCTTAGAGAAGGGTCAATTAAGTTTAATGAAACAAGAATTCCACCTTAAAATCTCCTTTTTCTGAGAATACCTCATTAAATATCTTGCCAGCAATGAAAAGACATAACAACCACAGCGTAGATTAAAAGCAAACAATCCCGTCTCGACTATTGAAAAAAATAAATGCTTCCATACTTCCAAATTTGCTCGGCTACTACATATTAATTTAGGTAGTTTTTCATTTTGTGTTCACCTCAGAAAACAACAACAAACAGACATTTTGCCCTGAGTTTATCTGACATGTTCAAGCACATATTTACACTGTTTCCTGTTAGCATAATAACAAAGAAATTCAAGTAAGTAAATACAATTCTTTGGGTAGTAACTGAAATGAGACTTAGGAGTCTAGAGCCATGCTAACATTAGCTAAAAAAAAACAATGACAATGCTAACATACTGTTCTCCATGCATACAATCTTAGTTTAGCATGTTAGCATGCCAACCGTTGCTAATTAGCAGTAAACACAAAGTACAGCTGAGGCTGATGGGAATGTCATTCTTTTTAAAAAACTAAAGTGTTGGACAAAATTTAAGTTTTGATCGGATCATCGTGCCAGAAGATTAATTCATCCTCGCTGTTGAGCTACTTCAACAAAGATCAAAAAATGTCAACCTCATGGTGGCGCTACAGAAAACAACTGAAACATCGTAAGTCAAGAGGATGCGTCGTTTGGAAACCATGAATGTCTGTTCAAAATGTTACGGCAATCCACCCTGCAGTCTGTGAGATGTTTCAGTCTGAACCAAAGTGGTGGATCGATCGACCGATAAACAGACTTCACCTTACCGCCCCTATAGCCACAACGCTAGCAGGGCTACACTACAATAACCGGTTCTTGGTTGTGTCCATGTCTGTCCAAAATGTCGTCACGTCATCATTTTATGATATTAGACATTGGTGTGAAGTTGTCATAAACAGTGACCTTAGATTGCTGAATTAAAAAAATTCCTCCTTTTGAGTCCAAGTGGATGTTTGTGCCGGATGCAGTAAAATTCCCTCCAGGCGTTCCTGAGATATTACATTCACTAGGATGGGACGAACGTGGGTTCACATTGACCACCAAATTCAAATAATTTCATCCGTAAGTCCAGGTGGACCTCAGTGCCGAATTTGAAGAAACTCCCTCCTGGGGTTCCTGAGAAATCGCTTTCACAAGAAGGAGCCGGACGTTGGCCTACGAACGTACAGACAGAAGACAACACGTCTGTATAAAAACAGCAAACCATGAAATGTGAGACAGTCTGTATGAAATCAAGACACATTGTTGAACTTTTCTTCTCACCTGTGAGATGCTGTTCAGTCTCAGTCTGATGTGACGCCGTTGATTGGGAAACCCGTATCTTGTTGATAGGAGAGTGAAAGAAACAAATCATTGAATTCATCAATGTTTGTATTGAGCCGACGGCTGAATTATGAGTGTTAGTTTATATGATTATAGTGATGCTCACCTAATCCACAGGTAGACAGAGATGACGATGACAAACAGGAAGAGAGAGAGTGTTCTTCCGATACTTGATCTCAAAGCACCTGTAATCAAATAGAAGCACTGATGGTTCATTACCGGGTGTTTGAGTCCAAAAGATGTCTGTTCAGGTGGTTCATGTCATGTTAAGTGCAGTAAAAGACTCATGAATACCGGCCAAAAAAAGCAGATGTAGGGTGGAGTTACTACGTCCTCTCATGTTCTGGGCTTCACAGGAATAACTCCCACTGTGTTCAGCTCTGAAGTCAGTGATGTTGAAGATCTGTCCTGATGCTTTTGGTGAGTCTTCATCCTCCTTGTACCAGGTGTAGTTAGCTGCTGGGTTAGCATCACTGCTACAGGTCAGAGTCACTGAACTGCCCTCCACTATCACAGCAGAGGGACTCACTGACACAGAGGGAAGCTTTGGAGCATCTGGAGGAGACACGTTAACAGAGATTATTCTAGGTTAATAGTTGAAAAAATAAACTGTCAATGGCTGTGTGAAGCAGCATTTTAGGATTTGAAGTTGGTCTGACAAATGGATGTGTGATGGTTTGAATCCGTGTCTCAAAACAGCATAAAACCCTAAAATGTCCTGAAGCTGCTCAGTGAATTACAGCAGACTGAATGTGAAGCAAGTAGAGCTGAAGAAAGTAGTTATGATCAGTGGAATCTTCTCCTGCAAAGACTGGACAGATTTAAGATGTTTGTTATCTTTAATAAACTGTTTCACTCACATTTCACATCAACATAGATGTATTCAGATCTCGTCCTCCCCAGCTGGTTATCAGCTCTACAGTAATACTGTCCAGAGTCAGAGGACTGGATGGAGCTGAAGACAAGCTGAGGTTCTTCACTGAGAGGAGGAGGGTCTGGATCTTCATCCTCCTTGTACCAGGTGTAGTTAGCTGCTGGGTTAGCATCAGTGCTACAGGTCAGAGTCACTGAACTGCCCTCCACTATCTCAGCAGAGGGACTCACTGACACAGAGAGAAGCTTTGGAGCATCTGGAGGAGACGTGTTAACAGAGATTATTCTAGGCTAATAGTTGAAAAACTGTCAATGGCTGTGTGAAGCAGCATTTTAGGATTTGAAGTTGGTCTGACAAATGGATGTGTGATGGTTTGAATCCGTGTCTCAAAACAGAATAAAACCCTAAAATGTCCTGAAGCTGCTCAGTGAATTACAGCAGACTGAATGTGAAGCAAGTAGAGCTGAAGAAAGTAGTTATGATCAGTGGAATCTTCTCCTGCAAAGACTGGACAGATTTAAGATGTTTGTTATCTTTTAATTAACTGTTTCACTCACATTTCACATCAACATAGATGTATTCAGACGTCCTCCCCAGCAGGTTCTCAGCTCTACAGTAATACTGTCCAGAGTCAGAGGACTGGATGGAGCTGAAGACAAGCTGAGGTTCTTCACTGAGAGGAGGAGGATCTGGATTTACATCCTCCTTGTACCAGGTGTAGTTAGCTGCTGGGTTAGCATCAGTGCTACAGGTCAGAGTCACTGAACTGCCCTCCACTATCTCAGCAGAGGGACTCACTGACACAGAGGGAAGCTTTGGAGCAACTGGAGGAGATAAAAATGTGATTCTAATGATTCTTTCAAAGGAATTATTTTTACATTTGGGGAAACCAAGAATAAACCAAGATTACAATTTTAAAGCGACAGACTTCAAAACTAAACTTAATTCAGGTATATATTAAACCTGGTTGATGCAACATGTCTGTGGAATTGCTCCTACCAGCATAAACTTATCAGACAGTGAATTAATTGTACTGTACTTTTTAAAAAGTGACCTGTTGATGTTTTGTACTCACACTGAACATCTAATACGAGAGACGTAGAGTTGATCTCTCCATGTTTATTCTCAGACTTGCAGTAGTAGATCCCTCTGTCCTCAGAGCTGATGGAGGTGAAACGATAGATACCTCCTTCTCCATGAGGACGTGTTTGGTTCTCCTTGTACCAGGTGTAGTTAGCTGCTGGGTTAGCATCACTGCTACAGGTCAGAGTCACTGAACTGCCCTCCACTATCTCAGCAGAGGGACTCACTGACACAGAGGGAAGCTTTGGAGCATCTGGACATGAATGAATAAATAGAAATACAAATAATTGAAATACAAGTTGCACAAATGCTACATACATGTGTGTGGCATATGTGAAACAGAGGAGAACAACTTTTTTCTGTCAACTGACCAATGTATGTTCCTTGATAAATTGGAGATTTCACTCACATTTCACATCAACATAGATGTATTCAGATCTCTTCCTCCCCAGCTGGTTCTCAGCTCTACAGTAATACTGTCCAGAGTCAGAGGACTGGATGGAGCTGAAGACAAGCTGAGGTTCTTCACTGAGAGGAGGAGGGTCTGGATCTCCATCCTCCTTGTACCAGATGTAGTTAGCTGCTGGGTTAGCATCACTGCTACAGGTCAGAGTCACTGAACTGCCCTCCACTATCTCAGCAGAGGGACTCACTGACACAGAGGGAAGCTTTGGAGCATCTGGAGGAGAAGATATTCACGTGAATCAACTTTAAGATGAGAATACTATTTCAATATATATATATATATATATATATATAGAGAGAGAGAGAGAGAGATATATATATTGTGTTTTAATTGTGAAGTTAAGTAATTAAGTTATAGATGATTACATCGTGTGTAATTCGCAGATTTTTTTTGTTACATATCACATCAATGAATGTTTTCATATTGAATTCTTCAGCAGCTAAATTTAATTTGCATTGAACTGTAAACCAGTAAATACAACTATACAAATATCATGTTTTCTCTCTTTTGGGTGAGAATCAATGAGGTTGGTTGATGAACTACAAAGGTTGATCAGTGGACAAACATGTAAAAGGTGATCTAGGTGGGTGTTTCTGTCTGTTACCTTGGATTAACCAGATAACATCATATTAATCACACAGTGAACTCACACAGTGAATCAGAGCGGGACTCCTCGTGTCCTCTGAAAGCACAGGACACGTTGTCTCCGGGATAAAAGTCATCTGTGAAAGTAGAAGTTCCCTGGCTCGTGTTTTTCTCTCCATTCTTGAACCAGACGTAGGAAAGACGAGCCGCTGGACTGCAGCTGCTCCGACACTTCAGCTCTGCCTCGGTGTGAGACTGGTGGACTGTTACTCTGGTCACCTGCACCTGGAGGGCTGGACGATATGAATGGTCACTAACTAACCACAGACATTAAGACAGTTAGTGTGGATCACTAGTGATCAGCTCATCTGTACCTGTGACGCTCACAGTTGTAGCAGGTAAACTGCTCCTCCATTCAAAGCTGGCTGTGTTGAATTTGAAGTGGTACTCGGATGAATCTCTCTCTCTCAGGTCAGTGATTCTCAGAGTGGAGCGTCCTCTCTCTGTTTCAAAGACCTGAACACGGCCTGCATACTGGAAGTCCTCCCTCAGGTCCTCAGGCCGTGTGAGATACCGGCTCTGATGATGATCAGAACCGAACCAGAATGTAGATTCAACATCATCTTCATGACTGTTGTAAGTGCAAGAAATGTCCACCGATGAGCCTTTGGAGGCGCAGATGCTTCTGTCAGCGTACGTCACTCTGTTGCAGGTCTGACCCACGACACCTGAAATATACAATATCATATTTAATCAGCAGTTACAACTACATCTTATATTGTGTTAACACAGAGCAGGTAATAACAGGTGACAACACTGACCTCAGTCACATCACAGTGTCTGCTCTGTGAACACAACGCTGTAAAAAGTGAACTACATCTGTGTTTTTACACAAGTCTGTTCTGTGATTGACACAGCAGGTCTTGTGTTCCACTTTTTACAGCGGTCAGTTCGATTCCCTCTCCCTCTTGCTAGATTGTGTTTAGAGAAGTTTTAGAGTCGCTGTTTCAAAAAGGAGATGTGGGAAAGGTTTCACCACAGAATACTATGTTGGTGTTGTGAGAATAAATAAGACAGCGTGTTTGACTTTAAGTTCTAAAGTGTGTAGAAGACGTGTTTACAGTGTCGATACTTGTAAGAGCCATGTTATATTGTTAACAGTTATTTTTGTATTTAATGTTGATTACAACAGTAATGTGTGTTATGATCTTTAATGTTGGGCCCTAGACGATTTTTGGACTAATTTTCGAAAATATTGTACACATACGCAAAGGGCCCAACTACAAGGTATATGTGAACCATTGCAAAGAATTATTAACACTAAGAAGGGTTTGCTCATATGATTTGAGTAAATAGGTTCAGTACATTACTGGTTAATGGCTGCTGAAGATGGAACACAGCCCTATGTCAAATTCGTATGGTGAGAAAGCACTATTATTCATAATGCAATATTAAATTAGGCAGGGTAAAGCCTAAAACCCACCCACCATCATAGCAAATGATGGCAGTAGTCACCTACAAAAGAATTTGAGTGAATAGAGTGAAGTAGGCCCGAGCAAGAGACATAAACGTGTACGAGAGGTCACGAGAGGTCGTCATGTCAGAAACAGCCTCTCCAGCTGTTCCATTGTACTTTTAGAAGCTAAATAACTATATATTTAACTTCCTTTATCCTTCTACATGCTCAATCTATCACATACAGCAGTTAGAAATCATTTTGGAGAGCTGGAACCGTCTCCAAAGCCTCTCCAAGCCGGCGAGCTACGGGAGGATTGCGCAATAGCTGGTGTGTATTGGGCCGTTGTAGAGCCCCTGATTGGTCGATTTTCGTTTTTTTTCGCTCTGTGCACGTGGCTGGATGTGGCCAATCGAATGGCGTTAACAGATTTACCAGGAAGTGTTTAGTTTTCCGAAAAAATCCGATCTAAGCCGAAGTGCCAGCGCGTAAACAGCCGAGACTGCCTTGCTGCAAACTTGTCCCCCCGCGTGTGTGACCCCCCTTCCTTTGTTTCACAACGTTTTTTACAACTGAAATGGACAGCAGGAGCCGTTTCTGCGGTCAAAAAGGACTATAAGGACACTGTTTGATGATTTTGCTTCAAAACTGTGAGTACCATCCCATAATTATTTGGCTGAGTTATTGTTGCTGGGGGCTGCTGTTCCCCCGGTCAACTTTGAAGGGTTTCCCAGAGAGGGAATCGGGGATGTAGGTTCGAAGCGTGCTTGAATGCTACGGCTGCTAACTACATAGCATTAAGCTCTCAGGTTGATTTGCGTCTTTTGAGAGGCTATTTCGGGTGCGTATGTCGGCTGAATGAACGCGAAAAAGTGACGATATTTAGCACGAGGCTAGGAATGTTGTCTTAGATTGTGTTTTATTGTGTTTTGAGTGTGTAAAGTGTTACACATGCTTCGGTTCATGAGAAATTCTTCGTTCAAACGCTATGCTCCATGGTTGTGGAAATATTATATTTGCTACCGAAAATAGCTTTCTTCGGTACCAGTCGGTACCAATCGGTACCACTAGGCGCCCGGTAGGGCGCCTCTCGGGCTAGAAAGGTTAAATCTTAACATACAATAGAATGAAGGTAATTGTTCATGATGTGTGTTTTTGCCCTATTAAGATGAAAGCTGCTCTCGTCTGTCCTGCTATTGGATCATTTGTGGTCGACTCCTTTTAGTAAGTTTTAGTGCAAGTTAAGCTTCGATGGAGCAGAATGTGGAGCAACAATTCTTCTGACTGCAGATTGTAGACCGCAGACTTTATTTCAGCTGTTGGCAGCAGATGGTCAGTTCTTTGATAGTCCATTATTTTCATATGGATATATTTTAGTTTATTTTCGTTTTCATGGAATAAACTACTTTTAACGCACTACGAGCCTCATCATTGGATAGCTGACCATGGAAAGTATAGCCTGTGAGACCACGCACGTTGGACATGGTGGTCTACACGAGTCAGAACCCTTTACATCCTGCAAGAAGTGGAGAAGAAGGACGATGGAACAAGCTGCCACTGTAATACTACTGATTATCTAAGTGGAGTGATGTGGATGTGTTGATGTAGATGATAAACTGGGCTTTGTTTTACAAAATGTGTGTACAGAAGAGAGAAGACCTGTAAAAACACACATGCAGTGATGGTACAGTGTGGGTTAAACGCTCCACTAGATGCTGCTCTGTTAGAGGAAGACTGTAACTCACACACTGAAGCAGAAGGGAAGTCCTCGTATCCTCTGACAGCACACAAATAGCTGTCTGCAGGATCAAAGTAGTCTGAATATGAAGGAGATGTTTCCTCCACAACTCTCTGTCCGTTCTTGTACCAGATGTAGGAGAGACGATCGGGTAGATGACAAGTGCAGCGACAAAACAGCTGAGCCCAGGTGGAATATGATCTCCTCACCTGCACCTGGAGATCTGGATCTGTGAAGAAGAACAAACATGCAAATACACAACAACAAACACAGATGGTGAACATTCGTAGAAAGTCTTACCTGTGACGGATAACGTGACTCCACCGGGGACTCGTTTGTTTCTGAACTTGAACTTGTACTCAGCTGAGTCGCTCTCTCTCAGGTCTGTGATTCTTAAAGTGCAGGTGGTCTTATCGCAGTAATACTTCACGCGACCCGCGTACTCCGAGTCCTCTCTCAGATCCACGGGTCCTTCTTCCTGCATTTCAGTAAACCACGATATCTTCTCCACCGGGACAGAACGTCTCTTGGCTGCGGGTGTCTGTCTGCAGCGTATGTCCACTGTGGATCCTCTCACAGCGCAGATCTGAGCAGAGACGCAAGTCGGCCCGTTCCTGCATCGTGCCGCTGTAACGCAGAGCATCACCAACACGTTAGAAACCACAGAGTCACGATAGGTCACATCAGATGTCTGCCTTTCATCTGCAGTGAAGGTAAATACGATTGATGGAAAAGATAAAGAAAACACAGAGAAAGAAGGGCTCAGTTGTACAGACTGCAAAGGGACAATAGAAGATCTCCCTGTGCACTGAGGCAGGACATCATAGAGGCTGAAAGTGGAGTGAAAGATCAGAATGAATCATGAAGTGTGAATTCTTAGAAAGGTGTGGTCTGTTGTGCGTGGTTCACTTCCTCTCTGTGGACATGTGGGAGAACAAAACTGATTATTGTAGAGGGACACTAAGGCATGGTTAATTATCACAGCTAGAGATAATAAGATCGATACCACACACAAAAAATAACTTAACAAAAGAAATACATTAGTAGACACAACTTTATCATCTTTTTATTCTTCTCTAAAACCACTTCCTGTTTAGCATGGAAGCAGAATGGGGATTTACGTTTAAAGTAGATTTGTGCTTTTTAACAGGCAGCAATAACTATATTTTCTATTTTTTACACTTCAACATTACCATTATGTGTCTGGATGGGCTGTGATAACAACAACTCTACACAGAAGAAATAATGTATATTGCTGCATACGTCCTGTCAGCATGTGTTGTTCATTTCACACCAAGAAATCAGATTGTTGGACGGTTGAAACATTGACTGACTTCTTTGCTTTTCTGACATCTTTACAACTCGTGAGGTGAAGCGTGTGAAGCTTCTTTGTTATTCTGAACATTGTCTGACTTGTCCGGCCATATCGCTAAACTTGTCTCAGCTTCGTCAGCTGTAGCTGTACTCTATTATCATGTCAACATTTTAGCATTTAGCGCGTCACTCTCTGTTAGCATTACGCTCCAAGTGCAACTGAGTTATAATAAAGTTAGCATTGTCAAAAGTTAACAGTTAAATGTTAGCATTAAGGATAGCAAAACATACTTTACCAATATTAAAAAGACAGGACAAGTTTAAAAACAAGATGAAAGTGTACCAGATGTTTATAAATAAATTAGTAAATGTCTTCATGAACATCATATAGAAGTTGCGGAACTAACTGGTTTCTTAATCATGATTTATATCAAAATTAAAATGAAAGGTGTCAAATAAAAAAATCAAAGCGTATGTATTGCGTCCACGTGGTCTCAACATGGCGACGGCTGAGTCGGCGGCTCTCAGCTAACGGCACTAACAACGGCAACGGTGAAGAACTGGAGGTGGACGCTACGCTACCGCGATGACTCAGCAGTAACCGCCGAATGAGAGCAGAGCGGCTACGTCAACAAAGCACAGAGAAGCTCTGATAACAACACAGAGGGAAGGTGACTTCATTCTCTGCTCACATAAACATTTCTCCTCTATAGCTTTACAAAGACAATAGTTGTTTGCTGCTTTATTAACACTCTGAATGTTGTATTGATGTCTCAGATCAGCCAAAATCCACTATTTGAGAGAACAACACCAGGAGATAATAAGGTTAGATTATTGCTATTTGCCCGTCAATGTTTAGGTAAAATGACAGTGAGATGTTGTGAGAAGAACAGATGTGTGTTAAATGAAGTTTACAGGAAGACAAGTGAATGTCTGCAGGCTGTTAAAGGTCTTCAACAAACTGCATCTCATCACACATCAAATCTGGAAAAGTGGAAAAAACTGAGAACTAAACCAACCTCCTTCTGAAGTTCCTCAAGTTCACTGAACACGTGTGATAAAAGCACTAAAATGTAAATGTACAGTACCTGACACGGAGAGAAAGAGGACGACGAGTCCACTCGTCGCTGCTGTTAAACCCATAACTGCTCATCTCTCTTCTTCATCAAATACTGTGCACCTACGTCAACTTAAAGAGGATGTGGTCTAGAACAAAAGAACCTGGTGTGATGATTGTGGTTGGCACAGTTTTACAAAACAGAGGCAAGATTCTTCAAACCTGGCACGGCTTTCATGTGCTTGGAAAACGAAACTTAATACTTTTGTGTGTAAGTAACTGTATTATTCATATATATATATATATATATATATATATATATATATATATATATATATATATATACGTGTTTTTAATCCTTCCTGTGTCTGCTGTGATCAGTTTGGCAAATTACTTTTGAAATGTCACAATCAACAGATTTAGTTGCTGAACAAAACCTGTAAGAATCATAAACGTTTGTTTGCCACAGAGTTCATTTTCTGGAATAATTCCAAAATCAAATGAAAGACTCTCATTGGATGTTTGTTGAGGCTAACTTCCTGTTGGCCTAAAAAAATATGTCATAACAAAAAAAGTGTGATTCTGTGTCAGGATTTTAGAGATTTTAGAGACTGTTAACTAACTGAAATGTGAGTTTCATTTATTTATTTACTGTCCAAATATTTATACATTTCAAATACTATATGAAAATGTCTCTTGACTTTAAAGGACCAGTGTGTGAGGTTTAGTGACATCTAGTGGTGAGGTTGCAGATTGCATCAAACTGATTACCCGTCCGCTCGCTCCTCCCTTTATGTGTCGGAGAACTACGGTTACCTTCAGGTTACATAAAAAGATGCTTGTGACAAAAAGTGAAAGTGACTGAGAGAGAAGCAGCTTTGCCTTTTTAAGAAATCTGTGTCAATGAATCTCTGCAGGTTTGTGAAGACTTCAAGAAACCTTTGGTCACGTCCCCGATGTGTAAAGGCCTTTAATTGTGACGTTAAGTCTGAGACGTCTTCACACGCAGGACAAGAGTCTAACTGTTGAGGAGAGATGACAAAATGAAACTCACCTCATTCACTCATTGGATCAAAAATGTACACGAGAATGTTTAAGTGGAGACACTACAGGTGAACAGGGTAAAACATTAACTAATAGATATCACCATGAAACTTCACCAGTTCATTACTCACATTAAGACTATTGTTGTTTGTATTTCAACTTTTCTGAAATGTTATGTTTAAATATACAAGTGTCATTATCTAATGGTAACTTTGAGTGTATTTAGGTCTGTTTTTGCTTCAATAACTGAGTTGAACAGACTTTAATGGATTTCTCTGCTCAGACAGACGTGATGACAATCAGTATTTCTTAAAAGCCATTTATTACTTTAAATTGTAATCATGTACATATGTAATGTACCTGCACAGGTACAAATAAAGCATGCATTATGAATATTATGCTACATGTCGCTGTTACCGAAAACTGACATGTCAAAGCAAGTTTATCTATGAAGTACATTTCAGCAACAAGGTAATTTAAAGCACTTTAAATAAAACTTAACAAAGTGCAAAAAAATTATAATAATAAAAGGACATTTAAATACAATTAAAAAATGTAATTTAGGAGCAAAGAGACAATAAAATACAAACAAGATGAAATAGAATAAGACAGCTATGAAATACAGGAATACAAGTTACAGTGCGGATGGTTCATAATGTAGCAGAGGATCAGACATAAACCATTAAGTGCTTCATGAACATACCGTAATATTTTATAATTAATTCTTTAATCTACAGGAAGCCGGTGTAAAGACTTCAGATAATAACTTTGTATATTGAAGGTAAATTTGTCCACTTCAGTGGACTTCTTTCTGTCTCCATCCAGGTGAGTCTCCCTCTGGTTTAACTGCATCTGAAGAAAACCACATGAAGTTATTTCTCAGAAATGGAAGTAGGAAGTTATTCTGAGTTGTTTTTATTTTCCCGATGCAGCAGACTGAAACCTGACTGACCTTCACACCCGGTCTTCCTGCTCCTCTGAGTCTTCTGTCTGTGCTGCAGTGTTTGAGTCGTTCTCATACTCAGGATCAGAGTCTAACTGATGGAGAGAGACGACAAGATGAGAGTCAAAGGCCTCAGAGATGGACTTCAGATGCTTCTGTAACGTTAGTTATTTTAACCCAAACAAAGATCTGTTCCTAAACCTAATTAAGTAGTTTTGTTGAGTAAACCTAACTAAGTTATCTTCTGTGAAGACAGAAGTTTGTTTTGAAAAGACTGTGTGAGTGTAACGAGCTGAAATTGACACGTGTTGCTGGTTTTTGTAGAAAAACTTATCGAAGGATTTCATACAAACCGTTGTGTGAGGATACGTTGATCAAATACATATTGTTGTCTTTTCTGTCTACTTCTCTCTGATATTTTACAACGATTATTCTACAAATCTGCCATCATTTCCTTTGGAATATCTCTTACTGATATTGTTGAAAAGTATTATTGACATGCTGGCATGCAGAAACTAACCAAAGGGGGAGGGGCCTAGTGGAGGGTCAGTCAGAGACTGTTTCCTTTAAATTGCTCTTTGGTACAAAGTACATTTGCAGTAAACGTGGTTGTAAAATGTGTGAGAGTAAATACACATAGGTGGTTCATAAAAATAAAGATCACTAATGAAGTTACGTGTTAATCATCTTGATGACCTCATAATAAGAACAAACAATGACCCTTTGGTGAGTTCTGTCACTGAGGCCACATCTCTCTCTCACCTCCACAGTCTCTATGGGTTCATGTGGTTCAGTGGTGGAGCTCAGAGCTTTCTTCTTCCTGGATTGAACCCAACAACAAACAAATACCACAAATGAATAAATTAAACATTTAATGACAACTCCAAAACTATTAAAGGAAGTATTCAAAGTGAAAGATCAGTGAGGATTAGTTCTTGTAGTTTTACCTCATCCACAGACAAAAGAGAAGCAGAGAAATCGGAATCACAACCACCAGAGTCAACCTGGTGTTATGTATGATCATTGTTGTTTTATCTAGAACAGGAGACAGACAGTTATTAGATATTAGTGGTGTAACGGACCAGTGGATCTGTGATCCGTACTGACGATCGTTATCCTCCAATATTCAGTAAAATATGTGATCAGAACATCATTCATGTGTTTCTAGTCTGATAATGTTACATTGTAAACAACCAATCAGTGTTTAAACCACTCCTGTTGGTTTAAACACTATACTAGTACTAGAGAGCTAGTAACGTTAGCAGCACCGCTAATGGCTAACCAACAGAGGTTCACTTCAGTTACATTACAGTCATTTAGCAGACGCTTTTGTCCAAAGCGACTTACAATTCAGATTCTATCACATTTCTACACCGTAGGCACAGCTACGGGAGCAATTTTCAGGGTTAAGTGTCATGTGTCAAGGACACATTGACTGCTTTCCACTTAGCCACAGTCGCCACAGCTACATTATGATGCCTTCAGGCTCTGCTCAGTGAAAATGAGTACTGGCTGGAGGTAAATTATAAAGTTATCATGATGTGTTCACATGTAATCTGTAAAATGTAGTTTTGGTGGGAGGAGATGTTTTACAACATAAATAGATAGATATTAGAGATGAATTATGAGCTGTTTACACTAACTCTAATAATACATCATTAAAGCTACTAATGACAAGATCTGTTTTAATCAAAGAAAAAACTATATTTTATTTCTGAATCATTTGAATTGTGTGTTTTTATGAAGAAAAAATGACTATAGATGACTATAACAAAGTAAAATGATAACATTTAGTATTTTGATGGTTTACAGACTAAAGAACGGTTGAAATGATTTTTGGGACGGTGGCAAAAAAATGTAGTCTGAAGCCTCGTAGACCAGCTGCTATAATCTAACAACAATATGGATCATCAATAATCAGCTATTAGTATCAGCAGGAAAACAAACGTGATCAGAGATCTAAAAGTTATATTTGCTTTCTTATTTCTTTTGTCATGATCCGATCTTTGATCCGATCCGTGACTCTGATCCGTGATACGATCTGAACCGTGAGTTTTATGATCCGTTGCACCACTATTCGATAAACAACACTTTACCTTATTAGAAGGATTGATTCATGAATAAACTGTAAACTTCAAGAAATAAATCAGACGATGCTGTTTGTTAGTCAGATGTAAAGTGGAGTTATGACTTCATATGATTCACCTGACACTTCAATCAGGTATGAGGAGGAGTTACTACGTCCTCTTCTGTTCTGGGCTTCACAGGAATAACTCCCACTGTGTTCAGCTCTGATGTCAGTGATGATGAAGATCTGTCCTGATGCTTTTGGTGAGTCTTCATCCTCCTTGTACCAGGTGTAGTTAGCTGCTGGGTTAGCATCACTGCTACAGGTCAGAGTCACTGAACTGCCCTCCACTATCTCAGCAGAGGGACTCACTGACACAGAGGGAAGCTTTGGAGCATCTGGAGGAGACGTGTTAACAGAGATTATTCTAGGTTAATAGTTGAAAAAATAAACTGTCAATGGCTGTGTGAAGCAGCATTTTAGGATTTGAAGTTGGTCTGACAAATGGATGTGTGATGGTTTGAATCTTGTTCCAAAATGGCATAAAACCCTAAAATGTCCTGAAGCTGCTCGGTGAATTACAGCAGACTGAATGTGAAGCAAGTAGAGCTGAAGAAAGTAGTTATGATCAGTGGAATCTTCTCCTGCAAAGACTGGACAGATTTAAGATGTTTGTTATCTTTTAATAAACTGTTTCACTCACATTTCACATCAACATAGATGTATTTAGACGTCCTCCCCAGCAGGTTCTCAGCTCTACAGTAATACTGTCCAGAGTCAGAGGACTGGATGGAGCTGAAGACAAGCTGAGGTTCTTCACTGAGAGGAGGAGGGTCTGGATCTTCATCCTCCTTGTACCAGGTGTAGTTAGCTGCTGGGTTAGCATCACTGCTACAGGTCAGAGTCACTGAACTGCCCTCCACTATCTCAGCAGAGGGACTCACTGACACAGAGGGAAGCTTTGGAGCATCTGGAGGAGAAGATATTCACGTGAATCAACTTTAAGATGAGAATACTATTTCAATATATATATATATAGAGAGAGAGAGAGAGAGAGAGAGAGACTTCTACATGTAGACTGAGGGGCCAGGGATTGAACCACCGACCCTCTGATTAGTGGACCACAGCTCTGCCTCCTGAGGAATGTTGTGCTTCATATTGTTGGTTCCTCTAAAGTCACATACAGTGACAGTCTGGTGCCGCCATATGAAATGTTGTTGAACCTCCACAGGCTGACACAGTGGAGTAAACTGTTGTGTAATATCAAATAATGTTTGTAACAACTCTCAAAATCTGTATCATAAGAAAACTGCTATAATATAATATGCTGTATTTTACTCACATGTACCACTGCTATATTATACTTTCAAGAACACAAGGCTTGAGCCTGAGGAATGCGTGTGTGGAAAAGAGCACTTTTCAGCCTGCAAGTACACTAACTCATAGGTTGTATATGTTCCAGTGACAGGAAACGGGCCTCTCTCTTCGTTCCAGTTGACTATTGCGCAATAGGCCTTACGTAATAAAGTCTTGTGCAAAACATCAGCTGAGCAAGAGGAGGGGAGAAGGAGGGGTGAAGCTGAGTAAAAGGGAGGCAGAAGAAAAGGAGAGGAGGGTGTTCTGCGGAAGGCCTTATAAAAACAGCGCACTCACATTAAACTTTGCTTTTTTAGTCTTAGGAGTCTTAGTAGTACTTCACTTCTTTAAGTTTTTAGTTTACTTCAAACTTATAGCTTTTGAGCTTTTGAGCATTTGCTCTCAGACCTATCTTAGTTTTTGCAGCATAGAGTCCCTTAAAACGGAAACTTCCTAAAAAAAACAAAAAAAAGAATAAAAGGAAATAGCTTTAGCATATAGACTTGTCATATAGACTTGTAACTGCTTGATTGTGAAAATAAAGATACTTGCTCTACCATAAGTATTGCAAGGGACTTTATTAGAGTTTCCTCTTTCTTTTTTTTCTCCCCCTTCATCGTATCCAGGAGAGGCACCGGAGCTGCATCGACCGAGGTGAGTGTGAATCTAATTTAGACTCGTGATTGGTTAAACTTTAAAAACGTCTTTAAAGAAAACAAAAAGAAGGTTGTTTAAAGTGGGGTAAATCCACCCACAGGTTCTGCCTAAGTGTCCTGGTAGTTTAGACGTCTATCTAAATCCCACAGAGTGAACCTATGTGAACCGGATTCGAGCAGTTCAGCGCAAGCTGTTCTGAAACCTAAAAATCCTCCTTGAAATCGTTGCCCAACATTATTAAACCGATAGACTAATGCAGTAAGGAAATAAGGGGGCGGGAGGCGATCGTTCCTATTGTGGGAGAGTATCTTTGGTGTCGAAATAGGGGCAAAGAGTTTGCTACAAACCGGCCAGCCTCCTCGGAAGCCTGAGACACTAAGAGAAAATAACCAATAGTCAATTGTTGAAGAGAGAAAACGCAACAAAACTTACACACTGAAGGAGAACAGTGATTCTCATATCCGCCTACAGCACAGGAATAGCTGTCTGAAGAACCAAAGATGACGAAATAAGAAGATTCTGTCCTGATGTAATGTCCATTCTTGTACCAGTAGGAAGGATAACCAGGCAGAACATAACTGCTGAGACACTTCATCTCCGACCAGGTAGAATCATATCTGCTCACCTCCACCTGGAGACCTGGATCTGTGAAGAAGGAACAGAAATGTTATTTTATTAAACTGTCAACATTCACACAAGACATTTATATTCTAGTTTTCTAGATGTTGAACATTTGGAGATGATTAACATGTGAATTAAAATGTTACCTGTGACGGACAAAGTGACTCCAGGTGAACCACTATATTTATCTTTTGGTTGGTTTGTTGTGAACCTGAACTTGTACTCAGCTGAGTCGCTCTCTCTCAGGTCTGTGATTCTCAGAATGCACATCTTCTCAGAACAAGAGTAGAACACACGACCTGAATACTCAGAGTCTGTTCTCAGATCCACAGGTTCACCATCTTTCTCTTTAGTAAACCAGAATCTGTTCCTGATATCACCGTGCTTTATTCTAGATGGGTATGTGTAGCTGCAGTGTATTAACACTGTTGATCCTTTTACACCACAGACCTCAGTAGAAGTGTAAGTCACTCCCCAGTCATCCTGACTCTGTATCACTGAAACACAGAGCACATCAGGAACCACAGTCAGACTCAGAACAACATCAGAGGACACACTCTCATTAGTAGTGAAGTAAAGAAAGAGTCAACGATGTACACATGATCTCTGCAGTTGGAAGGAACAGCAATGTATTGAACCTGTCAACTTAACCCTCCTGTCGTGTTCGTTTCTCCCCCCTTACTTTAGTGTTCCCGGTCAAATTTGACCGGTCTGTTTTAACTGCTCTTACATTAACACAAAAAACATTAATTAATCATAACCAAATTTTATTTAACACCCTTTTAAGCTGTAAACAATGTCTCAGACTAGTGGTTTACATGAATAACTGCTGTGAATATTCAAAGAATAGACACTGAAAATGTATCACCAAATTAATTGAAAACTGTAAGGACATTGTTGACCGGAATATAGGCCTCCTGGACTCCGCATCCCACAGACGTTTTCTAGCCTCATTGTTTGACCGATATACTCCTGCTAGAATCAACAGACCCATGTAGGCTTGGAGGTCTACCTGGTCCAATGCCCTCCACGTGTCCCCAAACACACGCCTCCCCTCCAGGTTTGTCATGTCCAGTATAACACCCTCAATGGACTCTGGTAAAAGAGTTGGAAGCTGGACTTGAAGTCATCCACACGAGATGTTTCATATCGTGTTGGGCCTGGCGTCATCCTTATTATGTTTTCAACTCTCGCTCTGCCTCCTCTGTCCTGGGAGGATGAATACCAGAGCAGGTTGCCACCCTTGGACTGGAATGTCACCTCAGGTGCCTGTTCCTCTGGTGCTACTTCCTCGCCATCTGTTGACTGGTCAGTCTCATAATAGTCCGGATCGAAATCAGGATCAATGTTGTCTTCAATTTCTGAGACATCTTCCTCTATCTCCGGTTCAATCTCCTCTTCATCTGGTTAAAAAATTAGGTCCAGAGCCTCTCTGACAGAAAATCTCCTCATCAGTGGCCTACTCATTGTGCTCACAGAGTAAAATGAGAGCAAGGCACAAATAAAGGTTTATTTAGGGGGAAAGTGAGAAGATACGAAACATTGTTTAGTCTGGAAGGTGTGGTTCACGTGGGGGGATGGGCACATAAGCGCGGTATAGAGATCGGTTCCAATAACAAACACCTGATTTTTTTGTTTGAAGTTTGAAATGTGTACAACTGCGTATATGGGGCTGTGAACAGGTGTTTACACAGGTGTGTGTGTGTGTGTGTGTGTGTGTGTGTGTGTGTGTGTGTGTGTGTGTGTGTGTGTGTGTGTGTGTGTGTGTGTGTGTGTGTGTGTGTGTGTGTGTGTGTGTGTGTGTGTATGTGTGTATGGGAGGAGGGGTGGTTGTGGGTGTGTATGGGGCTGTTTTCCATCTGATGAATGGACATAATCTAGGTTTTCCCATTAATTTCCTATGGCAGTCACTTTTGACCGGGAACACCATGGGTGTTACAAAGTTGACTAAACCACTAAAAATTCAATGAAAGTGGTGATCAGCAATTTGATATGTTCAAATGCCTAGTGTGGAGGATATCATGAGGCCTTGAGGTAATCAGATGTAAAAAACAATATTTATGATTGATTAAAGTTGTAAATCGGTCAGATTTGACCCGAACACGACAGGAGGGTTAAACACAGTGAACAAGATAAAAAAGCAGAAGTTTAAATATTAGAAGGGTGCAGTTCATGAGAAAAAGAGTCTTCTTTGCTCTGTGGTTTTCTGTCTGTGGTCAGCTGCTGCAGAGTGAATGGAAACACAAGTCGACACAAACTTCAGATGTGAATTAAAGCATCTCTGGCCCCTCTGGCCCTAACTTACAACATATCCCTCTAAGAGACACCAACCAGGAAGAGAATCAAAATGAGCAGAAATACAATAAAAACTTCTCCAAAAAGGTGAAAAAACATCCTCAAAGAGACTCAAAATGAAAACAGACTCTAAATGTGGTCGAATGCATCGAAACGCTGAACGATTGGAGGAAGTTCCACAGAGAGATATTGTTAATGTGCGTACAGTCATTACTTTCATCCACATAAACACAACTTTACTGTCTTAATGGAGCACAATTCTTCAGTTTATACAGTTTATGATGTTAAGGTACAAGTGTACAGAGATGCTGCTGGTGTTAAAAACAGCTCTGTGTTGGTCGTCCTGTAAAGACTTCAATCTAAAGAAAGAAAAGTGAATGTTGCACCACATTTTATAACATCAGATCTGTTTATTAACTGAAAACACACCTTCCTCTGTTTTCCTGAGGTGCACTAACGGCCTCACAATATAAATGTAGATGTACAGTACCTTGTACAGAGAGAAGGAAGACAACAAATCTACTGGCTGCTGCTGTTGAACTCATAGCTGCTCCTCTCTGTTAAATCAGCAGGTAGATCAGAAACACTTCATGTCAGTAAGTCAGAAACATTTCTACTTTAAAAAGGAGGGTGTGTCTTTGAAGTCAGCTCGTGTCTTCTGTGGTTGGTTCAACGCTGCTGATTAACACTTGCCTGGCTTCCTTCCTCTTCACATTGTTAATATACTTGAACAGACCAATGACCTCAATCCTCAAGTTGAAATAAATAAATAATTATTGCAGTTGTTTAGAAAACGATGCATGAACTTCTTGAAATTATGTTGTATAGGAATGACAGTAAGAGAGTATTTCAAGTCAGGTCAAATGTATTAACAGCCCCAGTCTAACTGGGATACTGGGCTGGATGCTGGATAACTGGGCCATGAATAGAGACACGGGTAAAGCACTATGGTCTGTGATCCTCAAGGAAAGTGCACAGAAGTTTTAGTGAGTGTGGAGAGCTGATGTTATGGTGAGGTCTGCGTCTAGCACGTCACCGCTTCCTGTTTCAGCTTTGAGAGGTGGTCTAATTCAAAAGAACATCTGAGGTAAAACTAACAATCGAACAATCCAGCAACATAAAACGAGCTGTGTGAGGCTGCACTAAGGCACAGTGGTGCTCTAAGCTAAATCCTAATGTCAGCATGCTGACATGCTCACAATGACAATGTTAGCATTTTTATCTGTCAACAGGCTAACGTTTGGTAATTAGGAATAAACACAAAGTAAAGCAGAGGATGAGTGTTGCATTTCATCATAAATCAAAGTGATTGACAGATAAAATTAAAAGTCAGGGGATCACCAAAGTCTGTAGGATTCATCCTCAAGGGACCACGAATGTCCGTAAAACTTTTCAAGGCAATCCAATCAAATAGTTGTTGAGATATTTCAGGGTGGATCGACTGTCGACGTAGCGTCCCTAAAGTCGCTGACTTACAGAAACACAGGGACGATACAGCGAACGTAACACTAAAAGTATTGTTCCAAAGGCGAGGCAGCAGTCCAGCAAAGGTTCAATCACCTCTTGGTTTTAACAGTTTTAAATCAACTAAAAGGCCTAAACCAGACCTCCATCAGAGTCTGTGTAACCTAAAGCTTAGACAACAGAGTGCTGCAGGAATGAGTCCTAAAACCCAGAAATGAGTCTGAGGTTCAGCACTTCCTGTTCCCTCATCTCAAAGTCTTAGAGAAGGGTCAATTAAGTTTAATGAAACAAGAATTCCACCTTAAAATCAATTTTTTTCTGAGAATACCTCATTAAATATCTGCCCAGCAATGAAAAGACATAACAACCACAGCGTAGATTAAAAACAAACAATCCCGTCTCGACTATTGAAAAGAAAATGCTTCCATACTTCAAAATTTGCTCGGCTACTACATATTAATTTAGGTAGCTTTTTATTTTGTTTTGTGTCCACCTCAGAAAACAACAACAAAAGCATTTTGCCGTCTGTTTAACTGTCAGCGACAGTCTGAAGTCACACTTTGATTGACATGTTCAAGCACATATTTACATTGTTTCCTGTTAGCATAATAACAAAGAACTTCAAGTAAGTAAATAAAATGATTTGGGTAGTAACTGAAATGAGACTTAGGAGTCTAGAGCCATGCTAACATTAGCTAAAAAAAAACAATGACAATGCTAACATACTGTTCTCCATGCATACAATCTTAGTTTAGCGTGTTAGCATGCCAACCGTTGCTAATTAGCAGTAAACACAAAGTACAGCTGAGGCTGATGGGAATGTCATTATTTTTCAAAAACTAAAGTGTTGGACAAAATTAAAGTTTTGATCAGATCATCGTGCCAGAAGGTTAATTCATCCTCGCTGTTGAGCTACTTCAACAAAGATCAAAAAATGTCAACCTCATGGTGGCACTACAGAAAACATCTGAAACATCGTAAGTCAAGAGGATGCGTCGTTTGGAAACCATGAATGTCTGTTCAAAATGTTACGGCAATCCACCCTGCAGTCTGTGAGATGTTTCAGTCTGGACCAAAGTGGTGGATCGATCGACCGATAAACAGACTTCACCTTACCGCCCCTATAGCCACAACGCTAGCAGGGCTACACTACAATAACCGGTTCTTAGTTGTGTCCATGTCTGTCCAAAATGTCATCACGTCATCATTTTATGATATTAGACATTTGTGTGAAGTTGTCATAAACAGTGACCTTAGATTGCTGAATTCCAAAAATTCCTCCTTTTGAGTCCAAGTGGATGTTTGTGCCGGATGCAGTAAAATTCCCTCCAGGCGTTCCTGAGATATTACATTCACTAGGATGGGACGAACGTGGGTTCACATTGACCACCAAATTCAAATCATTTCATCCGTGAGTCCAGGTGGACCTCAGTGCCGAATTTGAAGAAACTCCCTCCTGGGGTTCCTGAGAAATCGCTTTCACAAGAAGGAGCCGGACGTTGGCCTACGAACGTACAGACAGAAGACAACACGTCTGTATAAAAACAGCAAACCATGAAATGTGAGACAGTCTGTATGAAATCAAGACACATTGTTGAACTTTTCTTCTCACCTGTGAGATGCTGTTCAGTCTCAGTCTGATGTGACGCTGTTGATTGGGAAACCCGTATCTTGTTGATAGGAGAGTGAAAGAAACAAATCATTGAATTCATCAATGTTTGTATTGAGCCGACGGCTGAATTATGAGTGTTAGTTTATATGATTATAGTGATGCTCACCTAATCCACAGGTAGACAGAGATGACGATGACAAACAGGAAGAGAGAGAGTGTTCTTCCGATGCTTGATCTCGATGCACCTGTAATCACATAGAAGCACTGATCGTTCATTACCGGGTGTTTGAGTCCAAAAGATGTCTGTTCAGGTGGTTCATGTCATGTTAAGTGCAGTAAAAGACTCATGAATACCGGCCAAAAAAAGCAGATGTAGGGTGGAGTTACTACGTCCTCTCATGTTCTGGGCTTCACAGGAATAACTCCCACTGTGTTCAGCTCTCAAGTCAGTGATGTTGAAGATCTGTCCTGATGCTTTTGCTGAGTCTTCATCCTCCTTGTACCAGGTGTAGTTAGCTGCTGGGTTAGCATCACTGCTACAGGTCAGAGTCACTGAACTGCCCTCCACTATCACAGCAGAGGGACTCACTGACACAGAGGGAAGCTTTGGAGCATCTGGAGGAGACACGTTAACAGAGATTATTCTAGGTTAATAGTTGAAAAAATAAACTGTCAATGGCTGTGTGAAGCAGCATTTTAGGATTTGAAGTTGGTCTGACAAATGGATGTGTGATGGTTTGAATCCGTGTCTCAAAACAGCATAAAACCCTAAAATGTCCTGAAGCTGCTCAGTGAATTACAGCAGACTGAATGTGAAGCAAGTAGAGCTGAAGAAAGTAGTTATGATCAGTGGAATCTTCTCCTGCAAAGACTGGACAGATTTAAGATGTTTGTTATCTTTAATAAACTGTTTCACTCACATTTCACATCAACATAGATGTATTCAGATCTCGTCCTCCCCAGCTGGTTATCAGCTCTACAGTAATACTGTCCAGAGTCAGAGGACTGGATGGAGCTGAAGACAAGCTGAGGTTCTTCACTGAGAGGAGGAGGGTCTGGATCTTCATCCTCCTTGTACCAGGTGTAGTTAGCTGCTGGGTTAGCATCAGTGCTACAGGTCAGAGTCACTGAACTGCCCTCCACTATCTCAGCAGAGGGACTCACTGACACAGAGAGAAGCTTTGGAGCATCTGGAGGAGACGTGTTAACAGAGATTATTCTAGGCTAATAGTTGAAAAACTGTCAATGGCTGTGTGAAGCAGCATTTTAGGATTTGAAGTTGGTCTGACAAATGGATGTGTGATGGTTTGAATCCGTGTCTCAAAACAGAATAAAACCCTAAAATGTCCTGAAGCTGCTCAGTGAATTACAGCAGACTGAATGTGAAGCAAGTAGAGCTGAAGAAAGTAGTTATGATCAGTGGAATCTTCTCCTGCAAAGACTGGACAGATTTAAGATGTTTGTTATCTTTTAATTAACTGTTTCACTCACATTTCACATCAACATAGATGTATTCAGACGTCCTCCCCAGCAGGTTCTCAGCTCTACAGTAATACTGTCCAGAGTCAGAGGACTGGATGGAGCTGAAGACAAGCTGAGGTTCTTCACTGAGAGGAGGAGGATCTGGATTTACATCCTCCTTGTACCAGGTGTAGTTAGCTGCTGGGTTAGCATCAGTGCTACAGGTCAGAGTCACTGAACTGCCCTCCACTATCTCAGCAGAGGGACTCACTGACACAGAGGGAAGCTTTGGAGCAACTGGAGGAGATAAAAATGTGATTCTAATGATTCTTTCAAAGGAATTATTTTTACATTTGGGGAAACCAAGAATAAACCAAGATTACAATTTTAAAGCGACAGACTTCAAAACTAAACTTAATTCAGGTATATATTAAACCTGGTTGATGCAACATGTCTGTGGAATTGCTCCTACCAGCATAAACTTATCAGACAGTGAATTAATTGTACTGTACTTTTTAAAAAGTGACCTGTTGATGTTTTGTACTCACACTGAACATCTAATACGAGAGACGTAGAGTTGATCTCTCCATGTTTATTCTCAGACTTGCAGTAGTAGATCCCTCTGTCCTCAGAGCTGATGGAGGTGAAACGATAGATACCTCCTTCTCCATGAGGACGTGTTTGGTTCTCCTTGTACCAGGTGTAGTTAGCTGCTGGGTTAGCATCACTGCTACAGGTCAGAGTCACTGAACTGCCCTCCACTATCTCAGCAGAGGGACTCACTGACACAGAGGGAAGCTTTGGAGCATCTGGACATGAATGAATAAATAGAAATACAAATAATTGAAATACAAGTTGCACAAATGCTACATACATGTGTGTGGCATATGTGAAACAGAGGAGAACAACTTTTTTCTGTCAACTGACCAATGTATGTTCCTTGATAAATTGGAGATTTCACTCACATTTCACATCAACATAGATGTATTCAGATCTCTTCCTCCCCAGCTGGTTCTCAGCTCTACAGTAATACTGTCCAGAGTCAGAGGACTGGATGGAGCTGAAGACAAGCTGAGGTTCTTCACTGAGAGGAGGAGGGTCTGGATCTCCATCCTCCTTGTACCAGATGTAGTTAGCTGCTGGGTTAGCATCACTGCTACAGGTCAGAGTCACTGAACTGCCCTCCACTATCTCAGCAGAGGGACTCACTGACACAGAGGGAAGCTTTGGAGCATCTGGAGGAGAAGATATTCACGTGAATCAACTTTAAGATGAGAATACTATTTCAATATATATATATATATATATATATATAGAGAGAGAGAGAGAGAGATATATATATTGTGTTTTAATTGTGAAGTTAAGTAATTAAGTTATAGATGATTACATCGTGTGTAATTCGCAGATTTTTTTTGTTACATATCACATCAATGAATGTTTTCATATTGAATTCTTCAGCAGCTAAATTTAATTTGCATTGAACTGTAAACCAGTAAATACAACTATACAAATATCATGTTTTCTCTCTTTTGGGTGAGAATCAATGAGGTTGGTTGATGAACTACAAAGGTTGATCAGTGGACAAACATGTAAAAGGTGATCTAGGTGGGTGTTTCTGTCTGTTACCTTGGATTAACCAGATAACATCATATTAATCACACAGTGAACTCACACAGTGAATCAGAGCGGGACTCCTCGTGTCCTCTGAAAGCACAGGACACGTTGTCTCCGGGATAAAAGTCATCTGTGAAAGTAGAAGTTCCCTGGCTCGTGTTTTTCTCTCCATTCTTGAACCAGACGTAGGAAAGACGAGCCGCTGGACTGCAGCTGCTCCGACACTTCAGCTCTGCCTCGGTGTGAGACTGGTGGACTGTTACTCTGGTCACCTGCACCTGGAGGGCTGGACGATATGAATGGTCACTAACTAACCACAGACATTAAGACAGTTAGTGTGGATCACTAGTGATCAGCTCATCTGTACCTGTGACGCTCACAGTTGTAGCAGGTAAACTGCTCCTCCATTCAAAGCTGGCTGTGTTGAATTTGAAGTGGTACTCGGATGAATCTCTCTCTCTCAGGTCAGTGATTCTCAGAGTGGAGCGTCCTCTCTCTGTTTCAAAGACCTGAACACGGCCTGCATACTGGAAGTCCTCCCTCAGGTCCTCAGGCCGTGTGAGATACCGGCTCTGATGATGATCAGAACCGAACCAGAATGTAGATTCAACATCATCTTCATGACTGTTGTAAGTGCAAGAAATGTCCACCGATGAGCCTTTGGAGGCGCAGATGCTTCTGTCAGCGTACGTCACTCTGTTGCAGGTCTGACCCACGACACCTGAAATATACAATATCATATTTAATCAGCAGTTACAACTACATCTTATATTGTGTTAACACAGAGCAGGTAATAACAGGTGACAACACTGACCTCAGTCACATCACAGTGTCTGCTCTGTGAACACAACGCTGTAAAAAGTGAACTACATCTGTGTTTTTACACAAGTCTGTTCTGTGATTGACACAGCAGGTCTTGTGTTCCACTTTTTACAGCGGTCAGTTCGATTCCCTCTCCCTCTTGCTAGATTGTGTTTAGAGAAGTTTTAGAGTCGCTGTTTCAAAAAGGAGATGTGGGAAAGGTTTCACCACAGAATACTATGTTGGTGTTGTGAGAATAAATAAGACAGCGTGTTTGACTTTAAGTTCTAAAGTGTGTAGAAGACGTGTTTACAGTGTCGATACTTGTAAGAGCCATGTTATATTGTTAACAGTTATTTTTGTATTTAATGTTGATTACAACAGTAATGTGTGTTATGATCTTTAATGTTGGGCCCTAGACGATTTTTGGACTAATTTTCGAAAATATTGTACACATACGCAAAGGGCCCAACTACAAGGTATATGTGAACCATTGCAAAGAATTATTAACACTAAGAAGGGTTTGCTCATATGATTTGAGTAAATAGGTTCAGTACATTACTGGTTAATGGCTGCTGAAGATGGAACACAGCCCTATGTCAAATTCGTATGGTGAGAAAGCACTATTATTCATAATGCAATATTAAATTAGGCAGGGTAAAGCCTAAAACCCACCCACCATCATAGCAAATGATGGCAGTAGTCACCTACAAAAGAATTTGAGTGAATAGAGTGAAGTAGGCCCGAGCAAGAGACATAAACGTGTACGAGAGGTCACGAGAGGTCGTCATGTCAGAAACAGCCTCTCCAGCTGTTCCATTGTACTTTTAGAAGCTAAATAACTATATATTTAACTTCCTTTATCCTTCTACATGCTCAATCTATCACATACAGCAGTTAGAAATCATTTTGGAGAGCTGGAACCGTCTCCAAAGCCTCTCCAAGCCGGCGAGCTACGGGAGGATTGCGCAATAGCTGGTGTGTATTGGGCCGTTGTAGAGCCCCTGATTGGTCGATTTTCGTTTTTTTTCGCTCTGTGCACGTGGCTGGATGTGGCCAATCGAATGGCGTTAACAGATTTACCAGGAAGTGTTTAGTTTTCCGAAAAAATCCGATCTAAGCCGAAGTGCCAGCGCGTAAACAGCCGAGACTGCCTTGCTGCAAACTTGTCCCCCCGCGTGTGTGACCCCCCTTCCTTTGTTTCACAACGTTTTTTACAACTGAAATGGACAGCAGGAGCCGTTTCTGCGGTCAAAAAGGACTATAAGGACACTGTTTGATGATTTTGCTTCAAAACTGTGAGTACCATCCCATAATTATTTGGCTGAGTTATTGTTGCTGGGGGCTGCTGTTCCCCCGGTCAACTTTGAAGGGTTTCCCAGAGAGGGAATCGGGGATGTAGGTTCGAAGCGTGCTTGAATGCTACGGCTGCTAACTACATAGCATTAAGCTCTCAGGTTGATTTGCGTCTTTTGAGAGGCTATTTCGGGTGCGTATGTCGGCTGAATGAACGCGAAAAAGTGACGATATTTAGCACGAGGCTAGGAATGTTGTCTTAGATTGTGTTTTATTGTGTTTTGAGTGTGTAAAGTGTTACACATGCTTCGGTTCATGAGAAATTCTTCGTTCAAACGCTATGCTCCATGGTTGTGGAAATATTATATTTGCTACCGAAAATAGCTTTCTTCGGTACCAGTCGGTACCAATCGGTACCACTAGGCGCCCGGTAGGGCGCCTCTCGGGCTAGAAAGGTTAAATCTTAACATACAATAGAATGAAGGTAATTGTTCATGATGTGTGTTTTTGCCCTATTAAGATGAAAGCTGCTCTCGTCTGTCCTGCTATTGGATCATTTGTGGTCGACTCCTTTTAGTAAGTTTTAGTGCAAGTTAAGCTTCGATGGAGCAGAATGTGGAGCAACAATTCTTCTGACTGCAGATTGTAGACCGCAGACTTTATTTCAGCTGTTGGCAGCAGATGGTCAGTTCTTTGATAGTCCATTATTTTCATATGGATATATTTTAGTTTATTTTCGTTTTCATGGAATAAACTACTTTTAACGCACTACGAGCCTCATCATTGGATAGCTGACCATGGAAAGTATAGCCTGTGAGACCACGCACGTTGGACATGGTGGTCTACACGAGTCAGAACCCTTTACATCCTGCAAGAAGTGGAGAAGAAGGACGATGGAACAAGCTGCCACTGTAATACTACTGATTATCTAAGTGGAGTGATGTGGATGTGTTGATGTAGATGATAAACTGGGCTTTGTTTTACAAAATGTGTGTACAGAAGAGAGAAGACCTGTAAAAACACACATGCAGTGATGGTACAGTGTGGGTTAAACGCTCCACTAGATGCTGCTCTGTTAGAGGAAGACTGTAACTCACACACTGAAGCAGAAGGGAAGTCCTCGTATCCTCTGACAGCACACAAATAGCTGTCTGCAGGATCAAAGTAGTCTGAATATGAAGGAGATGTTTCCTCCACAACTCTCTGTCCGTTCTTGTACCAGATGTAGGAGAGACGATCGGGTAGATGACAAGTGCAGCGACAAAACAGCTGAGCCCAGGTGGAATATGATCTCCTCACCTGCACCTGGAGATCTGGATCTGTGAAGAAGAACAAACATGCAAATACACAACAACAAACACAGATGGTGAACATTCGTAGAAAGTCTTACCTGTGACGGATAACGTGACTCCACCGGGGACTCGTTTGTTTCTGAACTTGAACTTGTACTCAGCTGAGTCGCTCTCTCTCAGGTCTGTGATTCTTAAAGTGCAGGTGGTCTTATCGCAGTAATACTTCACGCGACCCGCGTACTCCGAGTCCTCTCTCAGATCCACGGGTCCTTCTTCCTGCATTTCAGTAAACCACGATATCTTCTCCACCGGGACAGAACGTCTCTTGGCTGCGGGTGTCTGTCTGCAGCGTATGTCCACTGTGGATCCTCTCACAGCGCAGATCTGAGCAGAGACGCAAGTCGGCCCGTTCCTGCATCGTGCCGCTGTAACGCAGAGCATCACCAACACGTTAGAAACCACAGAGTCACGATAGGTCACATCAGATGTCTGCCTTTCATCTGCAGTGAAGGTAAATACGATTGATGGAAAAGATAAAGAAAACACAGAGAAAGAAGGGCTCAGTTGTACAGACTGCAAAGGGACAATAGAAGATCTCCCTGTGCACTGAGGCAGGACATCATAGAGGCTGAAAGTGGAGTGAAAGATCAGAATGAATCATGAAGTGTGAATTCTTAGAAAGGTGTGGTCTGTTGTGCGTGGTTCACTTCCTCTCTGTGGACATGTGGGAGAACAAAACTGATTATTGTAGAGGGACACTAAGGCATGGTTAATTATCACAGCTAGAGATAATAAGATCGATACCACACACAAAAAATAACTTAACAAAAGAAATACATTAGTAGACACAACTTTATCATCTTTTTATTCTTCTCTAAAACCACTTCCTGTTTAGCATGGAAGCAGAATGGGGATTTACGTTTAAAGTAGATTTGTGCTTTTTAACAGGCAGCAATAACTATATTTTCTATTTTTTACACTTCAACATTACCATTATGTGTCTGGATGGGCTGTGATAACAACAACTCTACACAGAAGAAATAATGTATATTGCTGCATACGTCCTGTCAGCATGTGTTGTTCATTTCACACCAAGAAATCAGATTGTTGGACGGTTGAAACATTGACTGACTTCTTTGCTTTTCTGACATCTTTACAACTCGTGAGGTGAAGCGTGTGAAGCTTCTTTGTTATTCTGAACATTGTCTGACTTGTCCGGCCATATCGCTAAACTTGTCTCAGCTTCGTCAGCTGTAGCTGTACTCTATTATCATGTCAACATTTTAGCATTTAGCGCGTCACTCTCTGTTAGCATTACGCTCCAAGTGCAACTGAGTTATAATAAAGTTAGCATTGTCAAAAGTTAACAGTTAAATGTTAGCATTAAGGATAGCAAAACATACTTTACCAATATTAAAAAGACAGGACAAGTTTAAAAACAAGATGAAAGTGTACCAGATGTTTATAAATAAATTAGTAAATGTCTTCATGAACATCATATAGAAGTTGCGGAACTAACTGGTTTCTTAATCATGATTTATATCAAAATTAAAATGAAAGGTGTCAAATAAAAAAATCAAAGCGTATGTATTGCGTCCACGTGGTCTCAACATGGCGACGGCTGAGTCGGCGGCTCTCAGCTAACGGCACTAACAACGGCAACGGTGAAGAACTGGAGGTGGACGCTACGCTACCGCGATGACTCAGCAGTAACCGCCGAATGAGAGCAGAGCGGCTACGTCAACAAAGCACAGAGAAGCTCTGATAACAACACAGAGGGAAGGTGACTTCATTCTCTGCTCACATAAACATTTCTCCTCTATAGCTTTACAAAGACAATAGTTGTTTGCTGCTTTATTAACACTCTGAATGTTGTATTGATGTCTCAGATCAGCCAAAATCCACTATTTGAGAGAACAACACCAGGAGATAATAAGGTTAGATTATTGCTATTTGCCCGTCAATGTTTAGGTAAAATGACAGTGAGATGTTGTGAGAAGAACAGATGTGTGTTAAATGAAGTTTACAGGAAGACAAGTGAATGTCTGCAGGCTGTTAAAGGTCTTCAACAAACTGCATCTCATCACACATCAAATCTGGAAAAGTGGAAAAAACTGAGAACTAAACCAACCTCCTTCTGAAGTTCCTCAAGTTCACTGAACACGTGTGATAAAAGCACTAAAATGTAAATGTACAGTACCTGACACGGAGAGAAAGAGGACGACGAGTCCACTCGTCGCTGCTGTTAAACCCATAACTGCTCATCTCTCTTCTTCATCAAATACTGTGCACCTACGTCAACTTAAAGAGGATGTGGTCTAGAACAAAAGAACCTGGTGTGATGATTGTGGTTGGCACAGTTTTACAAATCAGAGGCAAGATTCTTCAAACCTGGCACGGCTTTCATGTGCTTGGAAAACGAAACGTAATACTTTTGTGTCTAAGTACCTGTACTATTCATATATACACACATATATATATATATATATATATATATATATATATATACGTGTTTTTTATCCTTTCTGTGTCTGCTGTGATCAGTTTGGCAAATTACTTTTGAAATGTCACAATCAACAGATTTAGTTGCTGAACAAAACCTGTAAGAATGATAAACGTTTGTTTGCCACAGAGTTCATTTTCTGGAATAATTCCAAAATCAAATGAAAGACTCTCATTGGATGTTTGTTGAGGCTAACTTCCTGTTGGCCTAAAAAAATATGTCATAACAAAAAAAGTGTGTTTCTGTGTGGAGTCAGGATTTTAGAGATTTTAGAGACTGTTAACTAACTGAAATGTGAGTTTCATTTATTTATTGTCCAAATATTTATACATTTCAAATACTATATGAAAATGTCTCTTGACTTTAAAGGACCAGTGTGTGAGGTTTAGTGACATCTAGTGGTGAGGTTGCAGATTGCATCAAACTGAATACCCGTCCGCTCGCTCCTCCCTTTACGTGTCGGAGAACTACGGTTACCTTCAGGTTACATAAAAAGATGCTTGTGACAAAAAGTGAAAGTGACTGAGAGAGAAGCAGCTTTGCCTTTTTAAGAAATCTGTGTCAATGAATCTCTGCAGGTTTGTGAAGACTTCAAGAAACCTTTGGTCACGTCCCCGATGTGTAAAGGCCTTTAATTGTGACGTTAAGTCTGAGACGTCTTCACACGCAGGACAAGAGTCTAACTGTTGAGGAGAGATGACAAAATGAAACTCACCTCATTCACTCATTGGATCAAAAATGTACACGAGAATGTTTAAGTGGAGACACTACAGGTGAATAGGGTAAAACATTAACTAATAGATATCACCATGAAACTTCACCAGTTCATTACTCACATTAAGACTATTGTTGTTTGTATTTCAACTTTTCTGAAATGTTATGTTTAAATATACAAGTGTCATTATCTAATGGTAACTTTGAGAGTATTTAGGTCTGTTTTTGCTTCAATAACTGAGTTGAACAGACTTTAATGGATTTCTCTGCTCAGACAGACGTGATGACAATCAGTATTTCTTAAAAGCCATTTATTACTTTAAAGTTTAATCATGTACATATGTAATGTACCTGCACAGGTACAAATAAAGCATGCATTATGAATATTATGCTACATGTCGCTGTTACCGAAAACTGACATGTCAAAGCAAGTTTATCTATGAAGCACATTTCAGCAACAAGGTAATTTAAAGCACTTTAAATAAAACTTAACAAAGTGCAAAAAAATTATAATAATAAAAGAACATTTAAATACAATTAAAAAATGTAATTTAGGAGCAAAGAGACAATAAAATACAAACAAGATGAAATAGAATAAGACAGCTATGAAATACAGGAATACAAGTTACAGTGCGGATGGTTCATAATGTAGCAGAGGATCAGACATAAACCATTAAGTGCTTCATGAACATACCGTAATATTTTATAATTAATTCTTTAATCTACAGGAAGCCGGTGTGAAGACTTCAGATAATAACTTTGTATATTGAAGGTAAATATGTCCACTTCAGTGGACTTCTTTCTGTCTCCATCCAGGTGAGTCTCCCTCTGGTTTAACTGCATCTGAAGAAAACCACATGAAGTTATTTCTCAGAAATGGAAGTAGGAAGTTATTCTGAGTTGTTTTTATTTTCCCGATGCAGCAGACTGAAACCTGACTGACCTTCACACCCGGTCTTCCTGCTCCTCTGAGTCTTCTGTCTGTGCTGCAGTGTTTGAGTCGTTCTCATACTCAGGATCAGAGTCTAACTGATGGAGAGAGACGACAAGATGAGAGTCAAAGGCCTCAGAGATGGACTTCAGATGCTTCTGTAACGTTAGTTATTTTAACCCAAACAAAGATCTGTTCCTAAACCTAATTAAGTAGTTTTGTTGAGTAAACCTAACTAAGTTATCTTCTGTGAAGACAGAAGTTTGTTTTGAAAAGACTGTGTGAGTGTAACGAGCTGAAATTGACACGTGTTGCTGGTTTTTGTAGAAAAACTTATCGAAGGATTTCATACAAACCGTTGTGTGAGGATACGTTGATCAAATACATATTGTTGTCTTTTCTGTCTACTTCTCTCTGATATTTTACAACGATTATTGTACAAATCTGCCATCATTTCCTTTGGAATATCTCTTACTGATATTGTTGAAAAGTATTATTGACATGCTGGCATGCAGAAACTAACCAAAGGGGGAGGGGCCTAGTGGAGGGTCAGTCAGAGACTGTTTCCTTTAAATTGCTCTTTGGTACAAAGTACATTTGCAGTAAACGTGGTTGTAAAATGTGTGAGAGTAAATACACATAGGTGGTTCATAAAAATAAAGATCACTAATGAAGTTACGTGTTAATCATCTTGATGACCTCATAATAAGAACAAACAATGACCCTTTGGTGAGTTCTGTCACTGAGGCCACATCTCTCTCTCACCTCCACAGTCTCTATGGGTTCATGTGGTTCAGTGGTGGAGCTCAGAGCTTTCTTCTTCCTGGATTGAACCCAACAACAAACAAATACCACAAATGAATAAATTAAACATTTAATGACAACTCCAAAACTATTAAAGGAAGTATTCAAAGTGAAAGATCAGTGAGGATTAGTTCTTGTAGTTTTACCTCATCCACAGACAAAAGAGAAGCAGAGAAATCGGAATCGCAACCACCAGAGTCAACCTGGTGTTATGTATGATCATTGTTGTTTTATCTAGAACAGGAGACAGACAGTTATTAGATATTAGTGGTGTAACGGACCAGTGGATCTGTGATCCGTACTGACGATCGTTATCCTCCAATATTCAGTAAAATATGTGATCAGAACATCATTCATGTGTTTCTAGTCTGATAATGTTACATTGTAAACAACCAATCAGTGTTTAAACCACTCCTGTTGGTTTAAACACTATACTAGTACTAGAGAGCTAGTAACGTTAGCAGCACCGCTAATGGCTAACCAACAGAGGTTCACTTCAGTTACATTACAGTCATTTAGCAGACGCTTTTGTCCAAAGCGACTTACAATTCAGATTCTATCACATTTCTACACCGTAGGCACAGCTACGGGAGCAATGTTCGGGGTTAAGTGTCATGTGTCAAGGACACATTGACTGCTTTCCACTTAGCCACAGTCGCCACAGCTACATTATGATGCCTTCAGGCTCTGCTCAGTGAAAATGAGTACTGGCTGGAGGTAAATTATAAAGTTATCATGATGTGTTCACATGTAATCTGTAAAATGTAGTTTTGGTGGGAGGAGATGTTTTACAACATAAATAGATAGATATTAGAGATGAATTATGAGCTATTTACACTAACTCTAATAATACATCATTAAAGCTACTAATGACAAGATCTGTTTTAATCAAAGAAAAAACTATATTTTATTTCTGAATCATTTGAATTGTGTGTTTTTATGAAGAAAAAATTACTATAGATGACTATAACAAAGTAAAATGATAACATTTAGTATTTTGATGGTTTACAGACTAAAGAACGGTTGAAATGATTTTTGGGACGGTGGCAAAAAAATGTAGTCTGAAGCCTCGTAGACCAGCTGCTATAATCTAACAACAATATGGATCATCAATAATCAGCTATTAGTATCAGCAGGAAAACAAACGTGATCAGAGATCTAAAAGTTATATTTGCTTTCTTATTTCTTTTGTCATGATCCGATCTTTGATCCGATCCGTGACTCTGATCCGTGATACGATCTGAACCGTGAGTTTTATGATCCGTTGCACCACTATTCGATAAACAACACTTTACCTTATTAGAAGGATTGATTCATGAATAAACTGTAAACTTCAAGAAATAAATCAGACGATGCTGTTTGTTAGTCAGATGTAAAGTGGAGTTATGACTTCATATGATTCACCTGACACTTCAATCAGGTATGAGGAGGAGTTACTACGTCCTCTTCTGTTCTGGGCTTCACAGGAATAACTCCCACTGTGTTCAGCTCTGATGTCAGTGATGATGAAGATCTGTCCTGATGCTTTTGGTGAGTCTTCATCCTCCTTGTACCAGGTGTAGTTAGCTGCTGGGTTAGCATCACTGCTACAGGTCAGAGTCACTGAACTGCCCTCCACTATCTCAGCAGAGGGACTCACTGACACAGAGGGAAGCTTTGGAGCATCTGGAGGAGACGTGTTAACAGAGATTATTCTAGGTTAATAGTTGAAAAAATAAACTGTCAATGGCTGTGTGAAGCAGCATTTTAGGATTTGAAGTTGGTCTGACAAATGGATGTGTGATGGTTTGAATCTTGTTCCAAAATGGCATAAAACCCTAAAATGTCCTGAAGCTGCTCGGTGAATTACAGCAGACTGAATGTGAAGCAAGTAGAGCTGAAGAAAGTAGTTATGATCAGTGGAATCTTCTCCTGCAAAGACTGGACAGATTTAAGATGTTTGTTATCTTTTAATAAACTGTTTCACTCACATTTCACATCAACATAGATGTATTTAGACGTCCTCCCCAGCAGGTTCTCAGCTCTACAGTAATACTGTCCAGAGTCAGAGGACTGGATGGAGCTGAAGACAAGCTGAGGTTCTTCACTGAGAGGAGGAGGGTCTGGATCTTCATCCTCCTTGTACCAGGTGTAGTTAGCTGCTGGGTTAGCATCACTGCTACAGGTCAGAGTCACTGAACTGCCCTCCACTATCTCAGCAGAGGGACTCACTGACACAGAGGGAAGCTTTGGAGCATCTGGAGGAGAAGATATTCACGTGAATCAACTTTAAGATGAGAATACTATTTCAATATATATATATATAGAGAGAGAGAGAGAGAGAGAGAGAGACTTCTACATGTAGACTGAGGGGCCAGGGATTGAACCACCGACCCTCTGATTAGTGGACCACAGCTCTGCCTCCTGAGGAATGTTGTGCTTCATATTGTTGGTTCCTCTAAAGTCACATACAGTGACAGTCTGGTGCCGCCATATGAAATGTTGTTGAACCTCCACAGGCTGACACAGTGGAGTAAACTGTTGTGTAATATCAAATAATGTTTGTAACAACTCTCAAAATCTGTATCATAAGAAAACTGCTATAATATAATATGCTGTATTTTACTCACATGTACCACTGCTATATTATACTTTCAAGAACACAAGGCTTGAGCCTGAGGAATGCGTGTGTGGAAAAGAGCACTTTTCAGCCTGCAAGTACACTAACTCATAGGTTGTATATGTTCCAGTGACAGGAAACGGGCCTCTCTCTTCGTTCCAGTTGACTATTGCGCAATAGGCCTTACGTAATAAAGTCTTGTGCAAAACATCAGCTGAGCAAGAGGAGGGGAGAAGGAGGGGTGAAGCTGAGTAAAAGGGAGGCAGAAGAAAAGGAGAGGAGGGTGTTCTGCGGAAGGCCTTATAAAAACAGCGCACTCACATTAAACTTTGCTTTTTTAGTCTTAGGAGTCTTAGTAGTACTTCACTTCTTTAAGTTTTTAGTTTACTTCAAACTTATAGCTTTTGAGCTTTTGAGCATTTGCTCTCAGACCTATCTTAGTTTTTGCAGCATAGAGTCCCTTAAAACGGAAACTTCCTAAAAAAAACAAAAAAAAGAATAAAAGGAAATAGCTTTAGCATATAGACTTGTCATATAGACTTGTAACTGCTTGATTGTGAAAATAAAGATACTTGCTCTACCATAAGTATTGCAAGGGACTTTATTAGAGTTTCCTCTTTCTTTTTTTTCTCCCCCTTCATCGTATCCAGGAGAGGCACCGGAGCTGCATCGACCGAGGTGAGTGTGAATCTAATTTAGACTCGTGATTGGTTAAACTTTAAAAACGTCTTTAAAGAAAACAAAAAGAAGGTTGTTTAAAGTGGGGTAAATCCACCCACAGGTTCTGCCTAAGTGTCCTGGTAGTTTAGACGTCTATCTAAATCCCACAGAGTGAACCTATGTGAACCGGATTCGAGCAGTTCAGCGCAAGCTGTTCTGAAACCTAAAAATCCTCCTTGAAATCGTTGCCCAACATTATTAAACCGATAGACTAATGCAGTAAGGAAATAAGGGGGCGGGAGGCGATCGTTCCTATTGTGGGAGAGTATCTTTGGTGTCGAAATAGGGGCAAAGAGTTTGCTACAAACCGGCCAGCCTCCTCGGAAGCCTGAGACACTAAGAGAAAATAACCAATAGTCAATTGTTGAAGAGAGAAAACGCAACAAAACTTACACACTGAAGGAGAACAGTGATTCTCATATCCGCCTACAGCACAGGAATAGCTGTCTGAAGAACCAAAGATGACGAAATAAGAAGATTCTGTCCTGATGTAATGTCCATTCTTGTACCAGTAGGAAGGATAACCAGGCAGAACATAACTGCTGAGACACTTCATCTCCGACCAGGTAGAATCATATCTGCTCACCTCCACCTGGAGACCTGGATCTGTGAAGAAGGAACAGAAATGTTATTTTATTAAACTGTCAACATTCACACAAGACATTTATATTCTAGTTTTCTAGATGTTGAACATTTGGAGATGATTAACATGTGAATTAAAATGTTACCTGTGACGGACAAAGTGACTCCAGGTGAACCACTATATTTATCTTTTGGTTGGTTTGTTGTGAACCTGAACTTGTACTCAGCTGAGTCGCTCTCTCTCAGGTCTGTGATTCTCAGAATGCACATCTTCTCAGAACAAGAGTAGAACACACGACCTGAATACTCAGAGTCTGTTCTCAGATCCACAGGTTCACCATCTTTCTCTTTAGTAAACCAGAATCTGTTCCTGATATCACCGTGCTTTATTCTAGATGGGTATGTGTAGCTGCAGTGTATGAACACTGTTGATCCTTTTACACCACAGACCTCAGTAGGAGTGTAAGTCACTCCCCAGTCATCCTGACTCTGTATCACTGAAACACAGAGCACATCAGGAACCACAGTCAGACTCAGAACAACATCAGAGGACACACTCTCATTAGTAGTGAAGTAAAGAAAGAGTCAACGATGTACACATGATCTCTGCAGTTGGAAGGAACAGCAATGTATTGAACCTGTCAACTTAACCCTCCTGTCGTGTTCGTTTCTCCCCCCTTACTTTAGTGTTCCCGGTCAAATTTGACCGGTCTGTTTTAACTGCTCTTACATTAACACAAAAACCATTAATTAATCATAACCAAATTTTATTTAACACCCTTTTAAGCTGTAAACAATGTCTCAGACTAGTGGTTTACATGAATAACTGCTGTGAATATTCAAAGAATAGACACTGAAAATGTATCACCAAATTAATTGAAAACTGTAAGGACATTGTTGACAGGAATATAGGCCTCCTGGACTCCGCATCCCACAGACGTTTTCTAGCCTCATTGTTTGACCGATATACTCCTGCTAGAATCAACAGACCCATGTAGGCTTGGAGGTCTACCTGGTCCAATGCTCTCCACGTGTCCCCAAACACACGCCTCCCCTCCAGGTTTGTCATGTCCAGTATAACACCCTCAATGGACTCTGGTAAAAGAGTTGGAAGCTGGACTTGAAGTCATCCACACGAGACGTTTCATATCGTGTTGGGCCTGGCGTCATCCTCATTATGTTTTCAACTCTCGCTCTGCCTCCTCTGTCCTGGGAGGATGAATACCAGAGCAGGTTGCCACCCTTGGACTGGAATGTCACCTCAGGTGCCTGTTCCTCTGGTGCTAGTTCCTCGCCATCTGTTGACTGGTCAGTCTCATAATAGTCCGGATCGAAATCAGGATCAATGTTGTCTTCAATTTCTGAGACATCTTCCTCTATCTCCGGTTCAATCTCCTCTTCATCTGGTTAAAAAATTAGGTCCAGAGCCTCTCTGACAGAAAATCTCCTCATCAGTGGCCTACTCATTGTGCTCACAGAGTAAAATGAGAGCAAGGCACAAATAAAGGTTTATTTAGGGGGAAAGTGAGAAGATACGAAACATTGTTTAGTCTGGAAGGTGTGGTTCACGTGGGGGGATGGGCACATGAGCGCGGTATAGAGATCGGTTCCAATAACAAACACCTGATTTTTTTGTTTGAAGTTTGAAATGTGTACAACTGCGTATATGGGGCTGTGAACAGGTGTTTACACAGGTGTGTGTGTGTGTGTGTGTGTGTGTGTGTGTGTGTGTGTGTGTGTGTGTGTGTGTGTGTGTGTGTATGTGTGTATGGGAGGAGGGGTGGTTGTGGGTGTGTATGGGGCTGTTTTCCATCTGATGAATGGACATAATCTAGGTTTTCCCATTAATTTCCTATGGCGGTCACTTTTGACCGGGAACACCATGGGTGTTACAAAGTTGACTAAACCACTAAAAATTCAATGAAAGTGGTGATCAGCAATTTGATATGTTCAAATGCCTAGTGTGGAGGATATCATGAGGCCTTGAGGTAATCAGATGTAAAAAACAATATTTATGATTGATTAAAGTTGTAAATCGGTCAGATTTGACCCGAACACGACAGGAGGGTTAAACACAGTGAACAAGATAAAAAAGCAGAAGTTTAAATATTAGAAGGGTGCAGTTCATGAGAAAAAGAGTCTTCTTTGCTCTGTGGTTTTCTGTCTGTGGTCAGCTGCTGCAGAGTGAATGGAAACACAAGTCGACACAAACTTCAGATGTGAATTAAAGCATCTCTGGCCCCTCTGGCCCTAACTTACAACATATCCCTCTAAGAGACACCAACCAGGAAGAGAATCAAAATGAGCAGAAATACAATAAAAACTTCTCCAAAAAGGTGAAAAAACATCCTCAAAGAGACTCAAAATGAAAACAGACTCTAAATGTGGTCGAATGCATCGAAACGCTGAACGATTGGAGGAAGTTCCACAGAGAGATATTGTTAATGTGCGTACAGTCATTACTTTCATCCACATAAACACAACTTTACTGTCTTAATGGAGCACAATTCTTCAGTTTATACAGTTTATGATGTTAAGGTACAAGTGTACAGAGATGCTGCTGGTGTTAAAAACAGCTCTGTGTTGGTCGTCCTGTAAAGACTTCAATCTAAAGAAAGAAAAGTGAATGTTGCACCACATTTTATAACATCAGATCTGTTTATTAACTGAAAACACACCTTCCTCTGTTTTCCTGAGGTGCACTAACGGCCTCACAATATAAATGTAGATGTACAGTACCTTGTACAGAGAGAAGGAAGACAACAAATCCACTGGCTGCTGCTGGTGAACTCATAGCTGCTCCTCTCTGTTAAATCAACAGGTAGATCAGAAACACTTCATGTCAGTAAGTCAGAAACATTTCTACTTTAAAAAGGAGGGTGTGTCTTTGAAGTCAGCTCGTGTCTTCTGTGGTTGGTTCAACGCTGCTGATTAACACTTGCCTGGCTTCCTTCCTCTTCACATTGTTAATATACTTGAACAGACCAATGACCTCAATCCTCAAGTTGAAATAAATAAATAATTATTGCAGTTGTTTAGAAAACGATGCATGAACTTCTTGAAATTATGTTGTATAGGAATGACAGTAAGAGAGTATTTCAAGTCAGGTCAAATGTATTAACAGCCCCAGTCTAACTGGGATACTGGGCTGGATGCTGGATAACTGGGCCATGAATAGAGACACGGGTAAAGCACTATGGTCTGTGATCCTCAAGGAAAGTGCACAGACGTTTTAGTGAGTGTGGAGAGCTGATGTTATGGTGAGGTCTGCGTCTAGCACGTCACCGCTTCCTGTTTCAGCTTTGAGAGGTGGTCTAATTCAAAAGAACATCTGAGGTAAAACTAACAATCGAACAATCCAGCAACATAAAACGAGCTGTGTGAGGCTGCACTAAGGCACAGTGGTGCTCTAAGCTAAATCCTAATGTCAGCATGCTGACATGCTCACAATGACAATGTTAGCATTTTTATCTGTCAACAGGCTAACGTTTGGTAATTAGGAATAAACACAAAGTAAAGCAGAGGATGAGTGTTGCATTTCATCATAAATCAAAGTGATTGACAGATAAAATGAAAAGTCAGGGGATCACCAAAGTCTGTAGGATTCATCCTCAAGGGACCACGAATGTCCGTAAAACTTTTCAAGGCAATCCAATCAAATAGTTGTTGAGATATTTCAGGGTGGATCGACTGTCGACGTCCCTAAAGTCGCTGACTTACAGAAACACAGGGACGATACAGCGAACGTAACACTAAAAGTATTGTTCCAAAGGCGAGGCAGCAGTCCAGCAAAGGTTCAATCACCTCTTGGTTTTAACAGTTTTAAATCAACTAAAAGGCCTAAACCAGACCTCCATCAGAGTCTGTGTAACCTAAAGCTTAGACAACAGAGTGCTGCAGGAATGAGTCCTAAAATCCAGAAATGAGTCTGAGGTTCAGCACTTCCTGTTCCCTCGTCTCAAAGTCTTAGAGAAGGGGCAATTAAGTTTAATGAAACAAGAATTCCACCTTAAAATCAATTTTTTTTCTGAGAATACCTCATTAAATATCTGCCCAGCAATGAAAAGACATAACAACCACAGCGAAGATTAAAAACAAACAATCCCGTCTCGACTATTGAAAAAAAAATGCTTCCATACTTCCAAATTTGCTCGGCTACTACATATTAATTTAGGTAGCTTTTCATTTTGTTTTGTGTCCACCTCAGAAAACAACAAAAAAAGCATTTTGCCGTCTGTTTAACTGTCAGCGACAGTCTGAAGTCACACTTTGATTGACATGTTCAAGCACATATTTACATTGTTTCCTGTTAGCATAATAACAAAGAACTTCAAGTAAGTAAATTAAATTCTTTGGGTAGTAACTGAAATGAGACTTAGGAGTCTAGAGCCATGCTAACATTAGCTAAAAAAAAACAATGACAATGCTAACATACTGTTCTCCATGCATACAATCTTAGTTTAGCGTGTTAGCATGCCAACCGTTGCTAATTAGCAGTAAACACAAAGTACAGCTGAGGCTGATGGGAATGTCATTATTTTTCAAAAACTAAAGTGTTGGACAAAATTAAAGTTTTGATCGGATCATCGTGCCAGAAGATTAATTCATCCTCGCTGTTGAGCTACTTCAACAAAGATCAAAAAATGTCAACCTCATGGTGGCACTACAGAAAACATCTGAAACATCGTAAGTCAAGAGGATGCGTCGTTTGGAAACCATGAATGTCTGTTCAAAATGTTACGGCAATACACCCTGCAGTCTGTGAGATGTTTCAGTCTGAACCAAAGTGGTGGATCGATCGACCGATAAACACACTTCACCTTACCGCCCGTATAGCCACAACGCTAGCAGGGCTACACTACAATAACCGGTTCTTAGTTGTGTCCATGTCTGTCCAAAATGTCGTCACGTCATCATTTTATGATATTAGACATTTGTGTGAAGTTGTCATAAACAGTGACCTTAGATTGCTGAATTCCAAAAATTCCTCCTTTTGAGTCCAAGTGGATGTTTGTGCCGGATGCAGTAAAATTCCCTCCAGGCGTTCCTGAGATATTACATTCACTAGGATGGGACGAACGTGGGTTCACATTGACCACCAAATTCAAATCATTTCATCCGTGAGTCCAGGTGGACCTCAGTGCCGAATTTGAAGAAACTCCCTCCTGGGGTTCCTGAGAAATCGCTTTCACAAGAAGGAGCCGGACGTTGGCCTACGAACGTACAGACAGAAGACAACACGTCTGTATAAAAACAGCAAACCATGAAATGTGAGTCAGTCTGTATGAAATCAAGACACATTGTTGAACTTTTCTTCTCACCTGTGAGATGCTGTTTAGTCTCAGTCTGAGTTCACGCCGTTGATTGGGAAACCTGTATCTTGTTGATAGGAGAGTGAAAGAAACAAATCATTGAATTCATCAATGTTTGTATTGAGCCGACGGCTGAATTATGAGTGTTAGTTTATATGATTATAGTGATGCTCACCTAATCCACAGGTAGACAGAGATGACGATGACAAACAGGAAGAGAGAGAGTGTTCTTCCGATACTTGATCTCGATGCACCTGTAATCACATAGAAGCACTGATGGTTCATTATCGGGTGTTTGAGTCCAAAAGATGTCTGTTCAGGTGGTTCATGTCATGTTAAGTGCAGTAAAAGACTCATGAATATCGGCCAAAAAAAGCAGATGTAGGGTGGTTACTACGTCTTCTCATGTTCTGGGCTTCACAGGAATAATTCCCACTGTGTTCAGCTCTGATGTCAGTGATGATGAAGATCTGTCCTGATGCTTTTGGTGAGTCTTCATCCTCCTTGTACCAGGTGTAGTTAGCTCCTGGGTTAGCATCACTGCTACAGGTCAGAGTCACTGAACTGCCCTCCACTATCTCAGCAGAGGGACTCACTGACACAGAGGGAAGCTTTGGAGCATCTGGAGGAGAATATTAAGAGACGCAACTCGTTAGTATTTGATGGATTTGACTTCATCGGTTGTTGAGTGATTGAGTTTGATTTCATTCATAATACGAGTCAATGCTTTAAGTATAAAAAGGACTGCTGGTGATACATAGAAGATGTGTTCTTAGTTTGGGGAGGAGATAAAAATGTGATTCTAATGATTCTTTCAAAGGAATTATTTTTACATTTGGGGAAACCAAGAATAAACCAAGATTACAATTTTAAAGCGACAGACTTCAAAACTAAACTTAATGCAGGTATATATTAAACCTGGTTGATGCAACATGTCTGTGGAATTGCTCCCACCAGCATAAACTTATCAGACAGTGAATTAATCGTACTGTACTTTTTAAAAAGTGACCTGTTGATGTTTTGTACTCACACTGAACATCTAATACGAGAGACGTAGAGTTGATCTCTCCATATTTATTCTTAGACTTGCAGTAGTAGATCCCTCTGTCCTCAGAGCTGATGGAGGTGAAACGATAAACGCCTTCTGGTCCCTGAAGCTTTATTTGGTGAACTCTCTCACAAAGAAGTCAGAGGGAGGCTCCATAAGATGGATCCGGGATGACCCCATTGTTTTTGTGAAATGGATGGACACGAGGGAAGTATCTGTCTGCTCCACAATTCACACAGCATACTCTGGTAAAACTGTGCAGAGGAGGGTAAAACAAGATGGCTCCTGGTCAAGGGTATCAGTCCCCTGTCCCACACCAGTTACAGAGTACAATGAACACATGGGTGGAGTTGATCGATCAGACCAGCTCATTCAATATTACTCTGCACAACACAAAACCATGCGTTGGTACAGGAACCTTTTTTATCATTTTCTGGACATTGCCACCACCAACAGCTACATCATTCATAAGGAACTCTGTCTGGCCCATCAAACAAAACCCATGACACACAGAGCTTTCATGGAGGAGCTGACTGCTGAGCTCTGTGACAAGTCTCTCCGCACAGCTCCTGCCCGGGCACCTACAGGTCATATTCCTGTGCCTATCGCTGATATCCAAAGTGCAGCAGGCCCCAGCTTGAAAGCCGCCACGGGTCGCAGGAGGTGTGAACATTGCCAAAGCCAAGGCCAGCGAAAGGACACACCGTGGAAATGCCAGGAGTGTGATGTTTCCCTCTGCATGCAGCTGGACAGAAACTGTTTTGCAGCATGGCATAAGAGTTGAAAGACTGAAACAATATTGTAAATAGTGTGTTTTTTCTGTTTTGTTTTTATAGTAAATATTTGGTTTGAAAACAAAAACTGTTGTAATGTTCATATTTCATTTGCACACATCCCATGAAGCTTGATCTGTAGTATGAAGTCATTACTCAGTCCCATTTTATCTCAGTCCCTCTAGTGGTGAAAGTAGAGTGACAACACCTCTACTCAAAAAACGATATTACAAAATTTGGTTTTAGACATTTATTATACATTTATCTACTATTTTATTCATATATTCCACTACTTATGTGAACCTAAGACTTTGCTAAACCAATTTCAAGCACCAAAACATTTTATCCACATGAGTAAAGTTATGTTTTCACAAGAGATTTGAAGAATTTAAAAAATGTGACTACATTTTTCAGCTTTAGGGCCAAATTATCTATTTACACAGTTCCTTAGGACAATTGGTGCCTCATTATATAGAGAGCTGAGATTGTTCTACACATTTTGATATAACACAGGGTTATGTATCATATATGCAAGTGCCTTTAATGCTGAATGAACATAACACACAGCTCACATTGAACATTTTCAGGTTCGCCTGAAAAGAATCCAATTTCTATTTATTTGAAATGATGCAGATACACCCAAATCACCCCTCATAAGTCATAGCACAACAGGTCAGGAGTCTCTCAAAATAAATGGCTTTGATAAAGTGAAGCAGGCCAGCGGTATCGATGTTTTTGTACAGGTCAGCCGAGGTCAGCCGGCGTCAATTCTGATTTTGGAAGCAGCACTTTCAGCTGTTTTATTGTAATCGTATATACTATATAACTATATATTTCACTTCTTTTATCACTAATAGTGTTCAATCTATCTAATAAAGCAGTTTGGCATCATTTTGAGAGCCTGGGCCCAATATAAACCTGTGAAACAGAGGTTTTCCTCGTCTGATTTCCATGTTTACAGACTTCATTTGAACCTTACAGAGCCTTCTGATTGGCGGATTTTCGCCTTTGTGACACAGCGTTAGATGCGGAAGCGACAGGGATTGTAATGATACGTTATTTGAGTTGATTGAAAGAATTTTAAGCAAATAAAAATCGAAAACCGTGGCGCGCGCCCCCAAGTGTCAAAACCATTGGCCGAAATGGCAAAGACAGCCTATCCTTCATACAAGCACGTAGACACTAGTTTTTTTTACAGAACGACAGGCAGAGAGCAGCAGCACATGCTGAGAGGATTACTTTTGGACTCATGGCGATTTCCTTCGGAGAAAATATCTAAAGGTGCGATGCGTTTAAAATGTGTTGCTGTGTGGCTGATGGATTGATAACTTTTGAATGGTTTGAAGGAGTGGAATTTTGAAGCTTTCACCGGACTCGGGGTGGAATCAGCATGCGGTCTGATATCTGCTTTGTCTGTGAAGGTGCCATAGTTTTTGGTTGGTATCGGTAACGGAGAACATAGCTCGCCGTGTCCCGGCGAAAAATAGGTGAAGTTATGGTGAAATTATGGTAGTACTTGTAGTATATTGTAGTACTTTGTGTATATATGTTTTTGAGTGAGTAAAATAGCATACATTGGCCATTTTATCAGAATTTCTTCGTTACGTAGGTTTTTGATCTATCATAAAATTGAATTAATTCATAATTTATAATTTCATGCGTTCTCAGAAGTGATTTGCACTACACGTGTGTACTCTGTTTTGAGGAGGCTGTTCTTCAATTATCCGTTTTTTTTAGTAACACCCGGCACAAAATAACGCTACAAAACGAAAGTAAGGTTTAGTTGGTGACCAAAGCTGCCTCCATGTCAGAGAGCAACCTCCAGATCTTAAAAGTGAAGCCAATGCTGAAGAGTCTTAAAGCTGCATTCTCTCTACTGACCACCAGGGGTGACTTCTCTGGTTGTATAGAAGTCTATGAGAAAATGACTCTTGATTTATTACCTCAGTAAACATTGTAAACATGAGTTTATGGTCTCAATCTCTAGTTTCAAGTCTTCTTCAATACAGCATGATGATAATTTAGTAAATTATGGTCCATTTAGAGTCAAACAGACCATAAAGCAGGTTATGCTTTAGGGCGGGGCTACACGGTGATGGACAGGTCTCTACCAGAGACGTATACGGCGTCTCTACGTCACTCCTCCTCAGTCCTAATATGGTCACTTCCTGTTCACTGGTTGCAAGAAAACCAAGCTGGCGACGGCCAAAATGCTGAATTTAATTTAAGGCTTCATAACCATGTCATGACGACTACGTCCACTTCTTACAGACAGTTAGTGGACACAAATATAGCGGTGGCGTAAAAGAGCTTTAACCCTCCATGAGCTGACAAATCCTTCTCATTCTGCCTTTAAAAACGACCAATAAAAATGTGTTAAGAATCAGACTTCACTAAAACTAAAACCTCTCAGTGCTTTGAGTAAACACAGATTGCATTGGAGACAAACCGCCGTACAAACTGAAGAAAAGGCTGATGAATGTAAGAAAATAATGATGTGGAGTTATGGAAGTACACTTGTGATACACCTGGATGGATCACAGCGAGACAAGTGAAGCCAGAGGGCAGTGGGGGAGGGGGGTGCTGTTACCTATGCCTGCAGGCTTGGCCTTGTTGGAGAAGGGGGGAGGACTGCCGGGGGAGGGGGGGAGGCATCGCTGGACCCCTACACTACACAGCATGTCGAGCAGTATCTTTCAATTAGGACCTTCCATGTTAACACACACACACACACACACACACACACACACACACAAATGCAAGCACTTTATAAAAGCTTTTGCATGTGGGCCTGCACAGCATGTTTTACCAGTTTGGGGATATGAGCTGGTGGACGCCCCAACGCATATTCTGTGCTCTTTTAACGGTAACAAAGTTAAAATGCTGCACTCAGAGAATTTTGAAATATGATATTCATCCATCCACCTATCTCTCTCTCTCAATTCAGTTCAGTTCAATGCAGTTTAATTCGATGTGACTTTATTGGCATTCAAGTTTGTACAATTTTAGGAGCTCTTAGGAGTAAAACATGTTTTACTAGTTTGTGAATATGATCTGTTGGACCTCCCAACACACACTCTGTGTGTTCTATTGAGTTTCTCAGCTCGTTATACGGTGATGAAGCTGAAATACTGCAATCAGAGAATTTTGAAATAGGATGTTTTTTTTAGCCTATTGTTAATCTATCTGTTAATATGTTGATCATTGTTATGGTTTTACAGCTGGCAACTTTTGCTGTTAACTTCTGTAAAACTGTATAATTCAGCTGAATGTAAAGAGCTCCTTCCTCACGGATGGTTCGGAGGTCTAACCACAAGTCAAAGGTTGAACAGAGTATATATGCTTGACACAAACTGGACAGCTCGTATCAGCTGCACATTATCCGGGCTCCCCCCAAGGCCTGGGACCCTGGTCACAACACACAGAGGCATTAAAGTGACCAGAGAAGAATGGTGGCGTTGCACACCTCATCTCCAACTGTTGTTTCATCATTCATTTACTTTATTCAGTCTCAACAAAAACAATGCAAACTGCCGTGCGCTTTTTCATGCTGCCCGGCTCCTTGGAGCGCACGCAGTCCAGTGTCCAAAATACGGGCTGGTGTTAATGTCTGTCTGTCCTTTTTGTGGGTCACAGCCACCAGAGCTCCAGCCTTCTACTGATTAACAGGGCGAAGGATATATAGCAACAATTAACAGCTGTGCCAATTAAACTCAACCAGGCACTGTTCTCCTGAACCACTCCCACACATCTCTCCCCTGAGCACAGATCATGCCCACTACCACAATCTTTCTGTTTTTTTAATGGGGCATTGTGTAATGCTTTCTGTAGGTGAGGTCTGCAGCAAGTAATTCCAGTGAGCGTGAGGGTTTACCAGTCACAGTATTTGAATAGCTTCCAAAACCACGTCTGAGTGGAGAAACAGGAGAAACAGAAGAAACAGAAGAAACAGGAGAAACAGGAGAAACAGGAGAAACAGGAGAAACAGAAGAAACAGGAGAAACAGGAGAAACAGAAGAAACAGGAGAAACAGGAGAAACAGGAGAAACAGAAGAAATACTGTGCATTTCACAAAAGGGTTTATGGAAGTGTTAATTGTTATGAGTCAACACAACGAAGAGTGACATTCTTAACAAGAGAGGGTAAAGCCCCATCCGGCAGATATCGCTGAGTCAAGCTGGATCAAGACTGAAGGGTGTCCATCGGAAAAGCAGGAGGAAAATATGCACACTGACACTGGCAATACATACGTATACATACATATCTCTCTCAATTCAGTTCAGTTCAATGAGACTTTATTGCCATTAAAGTTTGTAAAAACAATGTTGCCAATGCATCAAAAAACAAAAGTACACAATATCAATATTAAAATGAACAGAACAATGACACATTACGACTGTAATATAATAATGATGTATTTTTATAGAGGTCCTTGAACTCTTTGAAATCTGGGATTACAGAGTTGAATAAGTCTAAATAAATGTTCCTTATTTCATTCCATTTTAGGAGCTCTCTTTCTCTCTCTCTCTCACACACACACACACACCTACACACACACACACACACACACACACACACACACACACACACACACACACACACACACACACACACACACATACAGGCACTTTACAAAAACTTGTGTGAGCATGTGGGCCTTCACAACATGTTTTACCAGTTTGGGAATATGATCTGTTGGACCTCCCAACACATATTCTGTGTGTTCTATTTAGTTTATCAGCTCTTTATACGGTGATGAAGCTGAAATACTGCAATCAGAACATTTTGAAATAAGATGTGTTTTTTTTTTTTAGCCTATTGTTAATCTATCTGTTAATATGTTGATCATTGTTATGGTTTTACAGCTGGCAACTTTACTGTTGCCAGCTGTAAAACTGTATAATTCAGCTGAATGTAAAGAGCTCCTTCCTCACGGATGGTTCGGAGGTCTAACCACAAGTCAAAGGTTGAACAGAGTATATATGCTTGACACAAACTGGACAGCTCGTATCAGCTGCACATTATCCGGGCTCCCCCCAAGGCCTGGGACCCTGGTCACAACACACAGAGGCATTAAAGTGACCAGAGAAGAATGGTGGCGTTGCACACCTCATCTCCAACTGTTGTTTCATCATTCATTTACTTTATTCAGTCTCAACAAAAACAATGCAAACTGCCGTGCGCTTTTTCATGCTGCCCGGCTCCTTGGAGCGCACGCAGTCCAGTGTCCAAAATACGGGCTGGTGTTAATGTCTGTCTGTCCTTTTTGTGGGTCACAGCCACCAGAGCTCCAGCCTTCTACTGATTAACAGGGCGAAGGATATATAGCAACAATTAACAGCTGTGCCAATTAAACTCAACCAGGCACTGTTCTCCTGAACCACTCCCACACATCTCTCCCCTGAGCACAGATCATGCCCACTACCACAATCTTTCTGTTTTTTGAATGGGGCATTGTGTAATGCTTTCTGTAGGTGAGGTCTGCAGCAAGTAATTCCAGTGAGCGTGAGGGTTTACCAGTCACAGTATTTGAATAGCTTCCAAAACCACGTCTGAGTGGAGAAACAGGAGAAACAGAAGAAACAGAAGAAACAGGAGAAACAGGAGAAACAGAAGAAACAGAAGAAACAGGAGAAACAGAAGAAACAGAAGAAACAGGAGAAACAGAAGAAACAGGAGAAACAGGAGAAACAGAAGAAACAGGAGAAACAGGAGAGGCTTGTTAACCCACATTGAGGTTCTATAAAACCAAGCTGTTCAGCTGAGAGGTACTGTGGTGAAGACTCTTGTTTCTGCAGAGAAAGGTAACGTAGTGTCTCTTCTGAATTTATGTTTTTCATAGATACTCTTATTTAACAATGTGTGTCTTTATAAAGTGTAATTTAAATGTTTATGTTTCAATGAAAATGTATTTAAAATTGAGATGTTAAATAAAGAGAGTAAAAATGTGAAGCATTGTAAATGTCAATGAATATTCATATTATTTCATCCACCTCTTGAGAACCTATTTTGATAATGCATAATTGTATTCATATTCCTAAATGCAAACAACTTTCCTTACAGGTTTGAAGGTCCCGTATCTACAATCATGATCAAATTGGTAATGTATTATGTTTTTGTTTTTTGTCAATGCAGATGTACATGTCCTGTATGCAGTATATTCTGTGATTGTAACCCTCTTGTTTTCTTTAATAGTTAAGTGTTGCCATTTTGGCCGGATTCTGCTTTGGTAGGCTCATCTCAATAACTGTAATGGTCAAGATCAAATGTACACATTATGACTATTCTATAATCAGAAATATGCACTGTCACAGTAAACTCTATTGTTCCTAAATTACCTTTACCAGCAAGCAACCGGGCTACTTCCCCCCCACCCACAACTCCAGGTAAGAGATTATTTTCAGTGGCATTCCTAATATTTAAAGCATTCATTGGTTCACTTTGTATAGAAAGGTCATTCATTGTTTGTTTTTTCATAACTCCATTCTCCATGGCCTTAATACTATCCCACCCATATTCATAAGCAGATTCTACCTTTTTGTTTTTACATTTATTTCATCTATCTTTTAATTTGACCGATCACGACATGTGCAATTACTGAAAGATGTCAAATGTCTTGTTGTTAATTTGTCTAAATTCAAAAACCTTGGTCCAGATTGCTGGACAGGCTGGTATAACAGAGACAACCCCAGTGGAACTGGAGACTGGGAGCTTTTGAGTTTCCTGATGACAGAATACCCAGGAGAAATCTGTAATATTCCTCTGGCATTTGAGGCTGTTACCACTTACACAAATACCTCAGCCTCCCTCACAGGAAATGTCTTCTATATGTAAGTTGACTTATCGGGAAATACTTTAAAATGTTGCTAACAAGCACCAAATAATAAATCCATACTTCTCAACATTACAACTTCTTTCCCAAAGTTTCCATATCATCAAGATGTACTACCTAGAGCTGCTGCTTAAACAGTGAATAGAAACTTTGTAGATGCACATTTACGTTACATAAGATGTCATTTGAATGAACCCCACGAGGAAAGGCTAAGAGGCACATAATGTCTAAAGGTTGTAGCTGAGCCTTACTTTATTCTTGTGCTAACAGCTTTGTTTGAGATAACATGCTTTGTGTTCTGGAGAGTAAGAAACAATTATAACCCAATTTATTGGTCTTCCTTATTCATGGTTACTTTCTTTTAATTTTGTTGTCTATTTAAGATATTTGTAATTTGAAAATAACCTACACCTGGTATCAAGAACAAAATGAGAAAAGATGATGAAGATATTTCATTTGTATTTGCCCAACAGTACTTTCATAAGCTAGATCCTGTTTTTATCATAGATGAACAATAATGTATGTCTTCAACATTGTGCACCACTAAAATTAAGTTATTGTTTTATTTCAATATGGTTTCCTTGCTTTAAATATCATATTGATTCACGTACTGCTTGGAATCATATTTCAGCTTCAGTGCAACCCAGGGACTTCTTTGCCGCAATCAGGACCAGCAATCTGTGATGTGCCATGACTACAAAGTCCGGTTTTTGTGCTGCTAGGAAAATCACTGACTCCACAGCAAACACGATGGATAAGAAGAGACAACGTTCAAATTGTGATCACTTGAATTTTTGTCAGATTTTTCTTTCATGTTATATTTTATTTCTTATTTTGCCAGGTGGAGGAAGTATAATAGGCCTTTTTTGCAGCAGACATTTAGACTTGTAGGAAAAGCAAAGATTAATCGATGATGGATCTGTTCTATACCAGGACCCTGAAGCCTGTGAAGCGAAATGGAGCTCAGCCATAGTTCATTCTATTATTTAAGCTTCTGCTTCTACCATGACAAAACGTCTTGTGGAAAAAGGCCCATTATGTGCTATATCAGTCTATGTATTCTCTTTTCTTTCTAGTGATTATGAAATCATTGTCTTGTATTGTAAGAAATCAATCAACAGGAAAAAGCAATAAAACTGCCAATGAACAGCAAATCCATTTTGTCATGAAGTTTTACTTCACAACTCTGCCCATCTTATTAGGAACGTATTAACAAGTTATGATTTGGTGTGTTTAGAACAGATGGTGGGAGCAGTCATGATATACAGACAGTAGGATGTATAGAAGTTCAACACTAATGTTAGATGTAAGAAAAACATACAGTATGTCAGTGAATCTGTATTTCTTATCAACACACCCGTGCACTAACAGGCACAGTTATAACTGTAAATACTTTAAATAAGAAAACATTTCCACCATCTGCTGTGTTAAAACCTTGTGTACTTTGGGTGTTTCGCGAATGCTTGCACTGCATCGATATTTGTGCCCTTTAGTGGAATTCTGCTTAAAGTATGCTTGTCTGTCTTCCAGTAAGACCATGTTTCAGTAGGCAAAATAAAAGACATAGAAGAGGAGGGAAGGAGTAAACTGAATCTGGGGGAATTTCCCTCTTAAGTAAATAAGTAAAATTGTATCTGAACTGAACAGAAGTACAACCAAAGTGTTGAAGTTCAGCACATTATGGTGTTCCATTAATCTACCAATATTCCATGGCTGTGAAGGCCTATTTATAGACCAGGAGATGATTAAGTGAAATACTGTGCCACACAGGGAACCAAGCTCATGTTCTCTTCCCGTTCGTTCCCGTTCTCTCTCTTACTCATTCTCTACCTACTAGTCTTTAATAAGTTCTTCAATTCCATTTCTTTCCGATTTAAGCATTTGACAAAAGGGTTTATGAAAGTGTTAATTGTTATGAGGCAACACAACGAAGAGTGACATTCTTAACAAGAGAGGGTAAAGCCCCATCCGGCATACATCGCTGAGTCAAGCTGAGACGGCATCATGTGATCGCACATTAAAATGATCACACTGTCATACAGCCAGAATCCTGCTACGCTCCTCACCGGTCGTTCATTTGCACTATGGCGGTCTTTGCTTAACTGACAATGCTTGTGTTAAATTACCAAGTGTCCACTGTTATTGAGCTGTCTACAAGAAATGACATGATTGAGAAATTACAGAAGATCTGTTGTACAATCAAAGACAGAAAGGTTAAAAAAATATGTATTTTTGGAGAACCTAATCACATTTGATACAAGAGTATTAATCTAATTAAACATTTTTAAAAGCATATACAATCTCTTTTACTAATTTTTCTTTCGGCAGTGTTTTCTTCCCCCCTCCAACACCAATAGTAATATGTTTTTTTATCAGCCCTTTACAACAGGCTGTGACTGATTCATCCTTTGGGTTATTTTGAATATTATAGTGTTGGTATTGGCAGTAGAAATGATACAGATGGAGACATTATTATTCCTGCAGCATTAAAAGGCAACACAGTAAACTTAGAGAGGGTGACCTTGCTAGACTAGCACCCATGTCTGCTTTTGTTTTACGCAACTGGTACTTCTCAAGGCTGGGTGCACAGGTATGCACACACACACACACACACACACACACACACACACACACACACACACACACACACACACACACACACACACAGGATGGCCTTGTCTCACTAGCTTCCTGTTTCCTTCACTAAGTTATGATGTTATGGCTGACTGGGCTCTGATCAGGTCTCAGCCATGGTCGCTGTTAACTATGAACAAACTCTCACATGCATGCACAATCTTACACACACACACACACACACACACACACGCACACACACACAGACACACTCTCACGCACACACGCACCTGTAATGGCCACCAAGCATCTGTTGACTGTTCTCCCTTTAATAAAGTGACAGTGAGATCTTCAGTCACAATCAAACAAGCCAACAGTGTAAAATAAACCTGAACACAAAGAACTCGTGAGGCGTCTGAGGTCCACGTCCAGCAGCACAGTACTCTGAATTAGTCTCAAGGACAATCTGCTGATGATCTGATCTGATGATGTACTGAGGTGATAGCGCCCTCCAGAGGACACACTCCCAACTGCTACAGAGCTCAACCATCCATGCGTTTCTATTAGTGGTGACGTTTAGAAGGAGGGGCCAACACATTCATCTGGTTGAAGAGTTGTGTTGAAATGTGAAGTGATGAAGTGGCTGAAATGCACCAATAAGATGGAAGAAGAAGAAGAAGAAGTGATGAAATAGTGAAAGAGGAAGGAAGTTGGGTCACAGCTACATGTTCACTCAAACTTGTCTCTCCAGCTGTAAGTCTGTAAAAGTCGGGCTGTTGGGTTTTAACGGTCTTCTATTGTTCTTTTCTATTGTTTTGATGAGCTTATGAATTAAACTCTGTGATTAGAAGCTGAAGACTACAACGGCCATGTTGTTTCTGGATTTCATCCTTTATATCTCAGGTATGCAGACGCTTTCATCCAAAGCAATTCAGATTCTATCACATTTCTACACCGTAGGCACAGCTACGGGAGCAGTTTTGGGGTTAAGTGTCTTGCTCAAGGACACATCGACATGCAACTAGCAGAGCCGGAGCCGGGGATCGCACCGCTGATCCTCTGATTGAAGGACGGCCCGGTCAGCACGTTTGGCAGAACTAGCTAATTTCAAAAAGCTTGTTTTTGTTGCTGAAGGTAAGTTTCAACACATTTAACAATTCTAATGCTTTGATAACAAGTCCTACATTACATCTAAACTGTTCTAACCAGTTCATCTGCAACAAGACTTCCTCCACGTGTGACGGTGCTTTTATTGAACCCATTACAGGCTGATCTCCTCTCAGTGATCAGAGATGCAGGTTCCACATCTGATCCTAGACTCTCTGGATGATCTGGGTGACGATGACTTCAAGAGGTTTCGGTGGAACCTCACTCAGCCGGTGCTGGACGGGTGTCGGCCCATTCCTAAGAGCTGTCTGGAGAACAAGGACCGGCAGGACACTGTCAGCAGGATGATCGACAGCTACGGCGAAGAGTCGGCTGTGAACGTGATGGTTGAAATCCTGAAGAGGATGAACCTCAACAACGAGGCGGAGAAGTTACAGAATGCACGCCCATGTGAGGGATCAGAGTCCTGTGAGAAAGAACTCTGATGTATTTCAGGAAATTACCCTGTTTGTTTGTGTCTTTCATCAACAGTTGCACAAAACCCCGCTCCAACACCTTCCTCCTCCTCCTCCTCCTCCTCAGGTTGGACTCCTGCTGCTGGAGCCACAGTTTGTGCCCAGGATAGAAGTGTTGTCGTGGCCCCCAACATCGCAGGCGGAGGCGCTGATGTTTCCGTCAATATAAACATAATTACACAGAACGCACGCCCAGGTGAGGGATCAGAGTCGTGTTGTGTCGTGTTCACACCAAACGTGTAGATTACATCCAAAGTCAATGCACAGACGCCAATAGACGAGAAATCCGCAAATTCGCCTCATTGGCGCGAGTTGAAATTTTTCAGCCTTTAGGTGTGTTCACACCAACAGTTTTCTTGTTGCATTACTCGCGGGGCCATTTGTGGTTATTCGCGTCATTCGCGCGCCGGAGAGGAGGAGTGGCTTATCCCTTTATCAACTAAGCCATTTATTTCCTCCATCAACCTGGAAGAAATAACTTATATTTCTGCTTAGTACTTGTTGTTGAAGTCCCAGATATCCCAGGAAACTAAATGTCGTCTTGTCTGGTTCATAACATCATCTGGAGATGTATTCACTGTGTCTAGTGAACCACTGGCTCGACTGGTTTCCTACAGCTGTATGAACCCAGAATAAACAGATGTTGCTGTGATTTAACTGCAATAAACGGATCAAAAATAATGTCGAAATAACTACGTAATGATGCCGATTTGTAAAAAGTCTTAATTCATGTTTTGTTCGTTCTCTCCACAAGACGACAAGCAAATAACTTTTAAAATACTTCTTGTCTTAATGGAGCTTGTTTCGATCGGTGCTAGGCTATGCTAACATTGTAGCAGCTCCATCAACACTCAACATAACGTCATATATGCGTAAATACGGCAGCATCTTTTTCATTGTTTGTACCATATGGTTCATACACACACATTCATACACATAGTTTGGTCCGGTCTCTATGCATTTGTGTGCCGCTGTGTTGCGAAAGCCTATCAGCTTCATGACAACGCATTATTTATGTTTGGATGGACCCCATTTTAGAACCATGTGTAATAATTGAATGAAAGAATAATCGTACCTAGAAATGAAGAATAGTTTGTGGAGCTACAGCTGTGTTGACAATGTCCCACAGCGATTACACTCCAACTAATCGTCTATCCCAGACACAATTATGTAACCTACAGTACATAACGCAGAAACATGTTTTAAACCTGAAAAATGAAGAAAAACTAATTACCAATCAGGGGTTAACTTGAAGATAAGAAATAGGTAACAAGTCAAATGTATAAAATAACACAGACTGTAACCTCTCTCACACAGATGATGCTGATGTTGGAGAGACTTCAGAGAACAGAGGAACATCCTCCTGTCAGAGCGAAGGTAAAGCTGATGTATTCTCTGGTTTGTATGGAAGCCCTGAGAGAAGAAAGTGTGGTACATGTTTTCAGAAATACCCTCTGTGAGAGACATTATGACTGCAAAGAAGCATTAAATTCAGTTCCATAAAAGAAAATGACCAACAAGCTATTTAAAATGTACAAGTTTCATTTTGTGGAGTTTGAGTGAACATCATCAGACCTGCAGCAAACACTTTGACTTCTGCAGCTACAGCAGGAAGTTCAGTCCTAACTTCTGACGTACACATGGACACACATGTACTGGTTGAAGTGGTTTTGATCCTGAGCCCCCCCCCCCCCTTTGGAAACACTATTATATGTTAATTTCAATATCATATGTCAGAACAAGGTCGAGGGTGTGGTTCTTCATTATTAATAATATGATTATTTTAGGCTGACATATTCTTCTTGACACAGCCAGGTTTCAGTAAGACAAAATTAATCAACATCTTATATCTAAGAGTCCACATGTGTAGAGCTCCTCTTCTACTTATTTTTATTTGTTTAAGTGGCAGACACAGTCTCTATGGGGTTTTGGATGGTAACTGCTCTAATGGAAGCATAGAGAAGCGTTTAAGACTGCAACTCTGCTTCCTGGTCTCAACTCTGGGTTTTCAGGGATTAAGTCCACCAATAAACTCGGTCAGATTTCTCAATCTGCTCCATCCAAAGTGGGATGAATGTCTTCTCTTCTAATGAGACCGGACAAAAGGCAAGGACAAGTTTTTTGTTAATCTGAGGAAGACAGTCCTTTAGCATAATACCATTTGTGTTCTGCTCCTCCAACTGTAGACAAACAATCTAATAATAGTTATATTTTTCATGTTTGTGTTCAATACAGACATGATGGTTCTGGGAGTACACATCTCATCTCACCAACAAAAGCTTCAATCACACTTTCAAGATACGTTCATGTGTGTACAACAGGCATGGTTGGGGAAGAGTGATGAGAAACCTCTGGATGAGATCTACACAGAGCTGTACATCACAGTAGGGGCTGACATACACATCAACAAACAGCATGAGGTAATGCAGCTTGAGGCGAAGAGGGCAACACCAGCAGATGAAGAGAAACCAATTCAACCCAGCGACATATTCAAACCCCCGTCTGGAGGAGACAGACCCATAAGAACAGTACTGACCAATGGAATCGCAGGAATTGGAAAAACATTTGTTCTGCACAAGTTTGTGTTGGACTGGGCTGTAAGAAAAACCAATCAAGATGTGCATCTCATTTTCCCCTTCACCTTCCGTGAGCTGAATTTAAAGGAAGAAAAGTTTTGTTTGGCAGAGCTCATTCATGAATGTATCGAGGAGACCAAAGACATCAAGACAGAAGCTCTTAATCACATCTTCACAACTCTGCAGTCATCAGGAAACACCAACTACAACAAGAGTAAATTCAAACTTCTGTTTGTTTTGGATGGACTGGATGAGAGCCGCCTTCATCTGGACTGCTCTACCAGTAAAAACCCGGCCGTTAACTTTGATGTCACAGAGTCCACCTCAGTGGATGTGCTGCTGACGAACCTCATCAGGGGGAAACTGCTTCCCTCTGCTCGCCTCTGGATAACCACACGACCTGCAGCAGCCAATCAGATCCATCGTGATTTTGTTGGCATGGTGACAGAGGTCAGAGGGTTCACTGACCCACAGAAGGAGGAGTACTTCAGGAAGAGATTCAGAGATGAGGAGCAGGCCAGCAGGATCATCTCCCACATCAAGACCTCACGAAGCCTCCACATCATGTGCCACATCCCAGTCTTCTGCTGGATCACTGCTACAGTTCTGGAGGATGTGATGAAGACCAGAGATGGAGGAGAGCTGCCCAAGACCCTGACTGAGATGTATGTAGAGTTCTTGGTGTTTCAGATTTATCAGACAGAAGAGAAGTATGACCAAAAAGAGTTCAATCAGTACATTACGTCATTAGCAAAACTGTCTTTTCACCAGCTAGAAAAGGGCAATCTGATCTTCTATGAGAAAGATCTCAAAGAGAGTGGCATTGATGTCATTGAAGCCTCAAAGTGCTCAGGAGTGTTCACAGAAATCTTCAAAGTGGAACGTGGGATGAAGAATAAAGACAAGATGTTTAGCTTTGTCCATCTCAGTGTTCAGGAGTTTCTGGCAGCGCTCTACGTAAGAATGGAAGTCGTTAACAGAAACAAGAATGTGATGTCGGAGCCGGGGCAAACTTTTGGCGATAAGGTGCGAATGGTTTTCAACAAAACATCTACAACAAAGGTCCACAGGTTTGCTATTGACAAGGCCTTGAAGAGTCCAAACGGACACCTGGACCTGTTCCTCCGATTCCTCCTGGGTCTCTCACTGGAGACCAATCAGACTCATCTAGAAGACCTCCTGAAAAAGAAAAGTAGCTCACAGAACAATCAGAAAACAGTTGAGTACATCAAGGAGAAGCTCAGAGAGAATCTGTCTCCAGAGAAAAGCATCAATCTGTTCCACTGTCTGAATGAACTGAATGATGGTTCTCTAGTGGAGGAGATCCAACAGTCCTTGAGTTCAGGACTTCTCTCCACAGATGAACTGTCTCCTGCTCAGTGGTCAGCTCTGGTCTTCATCTTACTGACATCAGAAAAAGATCTGGACGTGTTGGACCTGAAGAAATACTCTGCTTCAGAGGGGGCTCTTCTGAGGCTGCTGCCAGTGGTCAAAGCCTCCAACAAAGCTCTGTAAGTACCCAGATAACTGCCTTTAATAGCTTTGTCACATGAGTAGAGTAGTTCTCAACTAATGAAAGTCTTCTGTTGCCAGATTTAATAAACAAATTGATTAGTTAATCAATTGAAAAACATGAAAATTGTTTCTTCAGTTTCATTGCAACTCCACAGATTAATGCAGCTTTGAAATAAAAAAAATGTCACTTTGTTGTTCAATTAAGACTAAAAGTTATTGGGGATTGGGATCCATTAATTGCTGTTAGATTCAGCCCTGTCTTCTAAAAATTACGTTCCGCCAAAACTAAAATGCATTCTCAATTACATTTGACTAGAAACGTATTTTCTCCCTGATTACGTTTGTGTTTGATGTATTACAAATACTTTTCTCATCAACATTTCTTTGCCGTACTCTATTCTTTATTATTTTTCTGTGATCTGCCTCGCCTCTAGCCCCGCCACCCACGAGTTGTTGCCCCGCGGCCTGTTCCGAGGGCTGACGGACCTGACGACGGGGTGTTCTGGTGGAACCCTAACTTCCACCAGAAAGCCACGTCCCAACCCAAACCTAACCCTTAAGAGAGTCACGGTTACTCCCGGATTTTACCCGCGGGCCTTTGTGGAGGTATTGTAGCCGCGTAATGTTCCTCGTTGCTCAGCCTGGATGAGCGTGTTTCTGCCGGAGACAGGCGGCGTGTTTTGGTGGTATCTCGGCCGACAATTCGGCGTTGTTTCCGGGGGTGGATGAGCGAGTGTTGCGGTAGTATTCTGACCGCGTAATCGAACTTAATGCTCGACTTCAAATCAGTGCGAAGTAGAGGCGGTGGTGGAGAGGGAAAAAAAGGTTAAAGTGTTAAAATGTTGATTAGAAACGTATTTGAAATACGTCAAACACAAACGTAATCAGGGAGAAAAGGGAGAAAATAAGTTTCTAGTCAAACGTAATTGAGAATGCATTTTAGTTTTGGGGGAACGTAATTTTTACGAGACAGATTCCAGTAATACACATGATAAAAGGTAAAAATCTTCTCGGCACCTGAGACTCTTTTTCGATTGTTCAATTTATAAACTCAGAAATGTTGTATTTTAAATTGAAGACAAAAATAAACAGTATTGTGTTTGTCTTCATCACTAACTGTCCTTCAGGCTGAGTAGCTGTAATCTGTCAGAGAGAAGCTGTGAAGCTCTGTCATCAGTCCTCAGCTCCCAGTCCTCTAGTCTGAGAGAGCTGGACCTGAGTAACAACGACCTGCGGGATTCAGGAATCAAGCTGTTGTCTGCTGGACAGGATAGTTCACCCTGGAAACTGGAAACCCTCAGGTCAGGTTTAACAAACCTATGAATGGTGAACCAGAACTTTCAAATGGTGTATTGTCATTTGTCTTCACTCAGTTTACCACTTTTAATTTACGACAGTACTGCCTATATAAATATAAGTGTAAGTTATATAAAATGTAGATAGAAATGTTTTCACACATGTGATGTACATATTTTAGGCTGAGTGGCTGTAATCTGTCAGAGAAAAGCTGTAAAACTCTGTCATCAGTCTTCAGCTCCCAGTGCTCTAGTCTGAGAGAGCTGGAGCTGAGTAACAACGACCTGCAGGATTCAGGAGTCATGCTGTTGTCTGCTGGACAGGATAGTTCACCCTGGAAACTGGAAACCCTCAGGTCAGGTTTAACAAACCTATAAATGGTGAACCAGAACTTTCATATGGTGTATTGTCATTTGTCTTCACTTAGTTTACCACTTTTAATTTACGACAGTACTGCCTATATAAATATAAGTGTAAGTTATATCAAATGTAGATAGAAATGTTTTCACACATGTGATGTACATATTTTAGGTTGAGTGGCTGTAATCTGTCAGAGAGAAGCTGTGAAACTCTGACATCAGTACTCAGCTCCCAGTCCTCTAGTCTGAGAGAGCTGGACCTGAGTAACAACGACCTGCAGGATTCAGGATTGAAACTGCTGTCTGCTGGACTGGAGAGCCAATACTGTCAACTACAGATTCTCAGGTCAGGATTCGTCTTCTGTTTAACTGATAACCATTTAAATGTTGCTTAATATATATGTGGTCTTAAAATATACTCAAGTTGGAGACAACTACACTCGTTACAGTTATGAAACATTAGCGAGTAAAAAGCAGATACTTTATCAATCTGTTCAACAAGCAAGATCATGTAAGCCAGGAGGACAAAGGACAGGAGGACAGAAGGATGGAGGACAGGTGGACAGAGGACGGGAACAGCGGACAGGAAGAATGACTGATACTGACTGATGTCTGTGTTCTTCATTCTTTATAAACTTCACTCAAATTATGTTTATTTTATTGACACGTTACTTTTGTTTCCAGTGAGATATTATTGACTTGATATTGTGACTTTGTTGTTGTAAACATAACTGTTGCTGCTCTATAAACAATATTTAAGAAAAATAACAGAATATTGATAGAGTAGCTCCTAGTAGTAATAAAATCTCTACCTGAAGACCACCGTAGTTCTCTACACACTTGGAAAGGGAGGAGTGAGCTGAGGGAATTTAGTTGGTTGCAACCTGCAGCTCACTACTAGATGTCACTAAATCTTACACACTGTTCCTGTAATATTAAAGGTACAACGTGACTGAAAGAGTAGATGAAAGTTAATGTTATATAATTGTTTGTCTCCAGCCTGTCAGGCTGTCTGGTCACAGAGGAAGGCTGTTCTTCTCTGGCTTCAGCTCTGAGATCCAACCCCTCCCATCATCTGAGAGAGCTGGACCTGAGCTACAATCATCCAGGAGTCTCAGGAGTGAAGCTGCTGTCTGCTGGACTGGAGGATCCACACTGGAGACTGGACACTCTCAGGTATGAAGACACAACAAGAGCTCACAGTCTGTTGGTTCACAGTCTGATAATAGTGAAGACAATAGCTGATGTTCTGAGAGTCCCTGTCCCCACTGAGACGGACCTCCTCACTAACGTCAGACCAGGATCAGACCAGTGTTGGTTATTTATTGATCATTCTTTTTGACAAATATGGTGTCAAAGTGTTTATAGAACATTTTACAAACTTCTCAGGAGGTTCAAAGTTTGTTCTTTACCTTGAAAACAGCAGTTGACAAAGTAATGTCAGCTCAGGGTCCATTTAGTATCTATTCTGGAGCTCTCCATTACATTCAGCCAATCCATGGATTCTTTACATTTGTTTGTTAACCTTCTGGGCCCGAGCAACGACCAATTGGTCGTTCAGTGGGCCGAACAGAACCGAGCCGGTACCGAAGAAAGCTATTTTCGGTAGCAAATATAATATTTCCACAACCATGTAGCATAACGTTTGAACGAAGAATTTCTCATGAACCGAAGCATGTGTAACACTTTACACACTCAAAACACAATAAAACACGATCTACGACAACATTCCTAGCCTCGTGCTAAATATCGTCACTTTTTCGCATTCATTTGGCCGAGACACACACCCGAAATAGCCCCTCAAAAGACGCGAATCAACCGGACAGCCTAATGCTATGTAGTTAGCAGCCGTAGCATTCAAGCACGCTTCGAACCTACAAGTCCAATTCCCTCTCTGCGAAACCCTTCAAAGTTGACCGGGGGGACAGCAGCCCCCAGCAACGATAACTCAGTCAAATAATTATGGGATAGTACTCACAGTTTTGAAGCAAAATCATCAAACAGTGTCCTTATACTCCTATTTGACCGCTGAAACGGCTCCTAGTGTCCATTTCCCTTGTAAAAAACGTTGTGAAACAAAGGAAGGGGGGTCACACACGCGGGGGGACAAGTTTGCAGCGAGGCACTCTCGGCTGTTTACGCGCCGGCTCTTCGGCTTAGATCGGATTTTTTCACTAAACACTTCCTGGTAAATCTGTTAACGCCATTCGATTGGCCACATCCAGCCACGTGCACAGAGCGAAAAAAAAAGAAAATCGACCAACCAGGGCTCTACAACGGCCCAATACACACCAGCTATTGCGCAATCCTCCCGTAGCTCGCCGGCCTGGAGAGCTTTGGTGACGGTTCCAGCTCTCCAAAATGATTTCTAACTGCTGTATGTGATAGATTGTGGATGTAGAAGGATAAAGGAAGTTAAATATATAGTTATTTAGCTTCTATAAGTACAATGGAACAGCTGGAGAGGCTGTTTCTCACATGACGACCTCTCGTGACCTCTCGTACACGTTTATGTCTCTTGCTCTGGCCTACTTCACTCTATTCACTCCAATTCTTTTGTGGGTGACTACTGCCATCATTTGCTATGATGGTGGGTGGGTTTTAGGCATTCCTCTGCCTAATTTAATATAGTATTATGAATAATAGTGCTTTCTCAAATACGAATTTGACATAGGGCTGTGTTCCATCTTCAGCAGCCATTAACCAGTAACTTATAGAACCTATTTACTCAAATCATATGAGCAAACCCTTCTTAGTGTTAATACATCTTTGCAATGGTTCACATAGACCTTGTAGTTGGAGTGTTGGGCCCTTTGAGTATGTGTACAATATTTTCGAAAATTAGTCCAAAAATCGTCTAGGGCCCAAATAGTTAAAACTAATGTCCATAAAATGTCTGAACAAGTCTTATTTTTAATTATGAAATATTGTACATTTAGAAATGATTTAACGTTAAATATTCAAGTATCAAATAATAATAATACATTGTACATAGTAACAATATTAATAATAATGGGCTCCTAATATTTTAACTACTACTAGTAAGATAAGACAAGAACAAATCAGATAGAACTTTATTCATCCTGAAGGAAATTCTTGTGCCAGAGTTTCATTAAATATTACAACAGAAGAATAAAAAACTATAGAATAAGAATATAAACATATTTGATCAATAGAATAACAATTATTAAGCGTAAAATAAGTAAAACTGACACCAGTTAAAAATAGAACAGAATAGCAATAAGAGTAAATAAATAAAGTAAAAAAATCAACTAAAATAGAAAAAGTAAACAACAAGAAGAAAAGATGAAATACAAGAGTAAAATATGAAGTGTATAAGAAGTGATACGAACACCAGAGACTCATGGAAACTAACATACAGAATGATATTGTAAAAGTAGTAGAAAGTTATGTTGCACATAGATTCATGAAAATAATATTGTACATGAAATGTAAATTAATCATTGCACGATGTTGAAGAAATAAATATTTGCCATGATGAGGTTATTATTGTTGTAAGTGTGCGATGGTTCAGCTGTCCTTAATGTAGAATAGGGAGGAGTTCTGCAGTTTGATGGCCACAGGTAGAAAAGACTTCCTGTGGCGTTCTGCGGTTCTCCTCGGTGGTCTCGGTCTATGGCCGAAGGGGCTCTGAAGTGACTTCAGTGGGACGTTCGGGGGCCGAGAGGCATCGTCCAGAACACTGAGTAGATTCCTCAGCATCCTCCTCTCTGAAACCTCCACCACAGAAGCAGCTTTCCTGATGAGCTTATTGAGTCTCTTAGCATCAGCTGCCTTCACCCTGCTGCTCCAGCACACTACAGAGGAGAAGATGACGCTGCTCAAGCTGATTTTAGCCCCTAAAGTCTGATCTTATGGGACACAAGCTGTTGCTCATTGTAAAGCTGAATCCAAGATACAAACCTTTCTGTTTAACACGGACTTGATCAGCTTTTGGTCTCCACTTTAAATTATATTTAATCAATTTTTTACAGTTTGTGTATAAAATGTGTTTCATAACTGCAGCTGTTTGTCTGAATGGAGGATCTGAGTGAAGGTTGATGAAGATCACTGATGATGATGAAGCTTCATTCTGACTCTGTTTCTTCCTCCAGGGTTGAACCTGCTGGAGATCAGTGGCTGAAACCTGGTCTGAGGAAGTGTGAGTGTTCACTTTGATTCATGAAGTCTCAAATAAACCCATCAGCTGTGTTTGATGATGAACTGCTGCTGTTTCATGTCTCGTTCTCTCCTTCAGATTCCTGTGAACTCACAATCGACACAAACACAGTGAACAGAAACATCAAACTGTCTGACAACAACAGGAAGGTGACATGTGTGGTGGAGGAGGTTCAGCCATATCCTGATCATCCAGACAGGTTTTACTCCTGTCATCAGCTGCTGTGTAGAACTGGTCTGACTGGTCGCTGTTACTGGGAGGTCGAGTGGGGAGGAGGAGCTTCTATATCAGTGAGTTACAGAGGAATCAGAAGGAGAGGAGGCAGTGATGACTGTTGGTTTGGAAAGAACGATCAGTCCTGGAGTCTGGATTGCTTTCATGATGGCTACTATGTCCTTCACAATAACAGCAGAACACAACTCTCCTCCTCCTCCTCCTCCTCCTCCTCCTCCTTCTCCTCCTCCTCCTCTCGTAGAGTATCAGTGTATGTGGACTGTCCTGCTGGCTCTCTGTCCTTCTACAGAGTCTCCTCTGACACACTGATCCACCTCCACACCTTCAACACCACATTCACTGAACCTCTTTATCCTGGGTTTGGGGTCTGGTTCAGCTCTGGTTCCTCAGTGTCTCTGTGTTCTGTGGAGGAGGGAGAGTCTCCTCTTCTATAAAAACTCACACTGCTGACGATCAGATTCAGATCAATATAACAAAATATAATCAACAAATAAATCACTTTTATATATTATTATGGAGAAAACAATCAACCTTTCTTGATCCCTCGGTGAAACTCAGAAATTAATACTTTAGTACTTTTACTTTAATTGTGAATGCAGGACTTTCAGGTTTTACTACTTTAACTTAAAGAGCCGTTGTCGACTTTTGGATGAATGAACATAATATTAATAAGTATCTTTTCATCATCACTTGAAGATAAGAATCGTTGTGTTTCGTTCCCTTAGAATGAGCAAAAGTGATGATTGTGTAATTGATGAAAATACTAGAAATCTTTGTGTTTCATGAACTTCAGGTTGGGCTCTGATGTTTCCGTTTTCATCACTTTGTTCACTCGAGAGGACAAAATCATTCCAAAGACGTCCTCATGAAGCTGAATTCAGCCTTTGTAGAATCAAGAGTGCGTTCTCCCTCCACTGGGACAAGAGTAGGAATATGTTTTCATTCAGCTTTAAAGCTCAATTATGGAGTTGAGCTTCACTTTACTGTCACATTTTCTTTTCTTAGTAAAAACAAGTAGATTCTATTGTTTCAGATAAAATCAGGTTCCACACATTTATGCAAATAGATAATCAAAAATATGTAACTTTAGACAAATGTACAAATCATCTTACTTTGTAGAAATGTGATTCCAGTTCATCTAAATGGGATGTGAAATATAAAGCAGTGACATATTGAACCAGAATCAGGTGATTGTTTTACTGAATATTTGACTGATATACTGAGCTACATCTTTTATTCTTATTGTTCTGACTGAAAGTTGACCTTCAGAAACACAAACAGCTTCAACACTTGACTACGAGGTTAAAGAGTGAAATGTGAGGTTTGATTTAGGTCCAGGTCAGATTAACAGGATCCTTTTTAAACAGAGACCACCAATGAGGACTGAAAGGAACCACAACAACAGTTAACATGAAACAAGTCATGTGTAATATGTGTTTGTACAATACAATACTGTCAACATATAAATAAAATGAATTAATGTAAATATCTGACACAATCCTTGTTCTGTTTCTTTGAGACTACTGTGTAAAAAAATTCCGTTAAGGCTTTTATTGTGGTTGTTTCCTGTGTTTTATTTTGAAAGGAACCTGGTCTCAGGTGGTAAGCGTAACTTGACAGAAACACACAAGCGGTAGTAGAGCTTCTGGTATTTAATGTGGAGTTAAAAAGTAGTGAATGTAAGGCAGAGGCATTGATTTTGCTGAAAAGTCAAACTCGTCCGATTTGCTTGAAACTCGGTACACTCAGAGGGCTGTTCCCAGGAATGCCCCCTCGTAAGTGTCAGCCTCCTAGCCCAAAGCACATTGGAGATATTGTTTGGGAGAGATGGGAAAATTAATGCCATTTCGGTTGGGATTATTGGACAAAATGGTCAGCCCATACACATGTATTTGAAATGACACTTTTTGAGTGATAAGGAAACTATCATTTGACCTAGAAAATCTCCACAACCCTTTGGGCTAAGAAGCTGACATTTGGACTGTAATACCCATAGATTCAATGGTGAGAATAGCAAAGGGAAATCCCTTACCCTTTTTTCATAGTCATTTATGGCATTTTTACTTTATTTGGCCTAGAAATCCCTAGAAAACAATGGGCTAGCGAGCTGAAATTTTGACTATAATTCCCCCTTTTCCCATAGATGAAATGTTGTGAATATCAATGGGAAATTCCTTACACTTTTTCCATAGTCGTTTATGGCATTTTGCTTTTATTTGGCCTAGAAATCCATAGAAAACAATGGGCTAGGAAGCAGACATGTTGACTGTAATTCCCCCTTTTCCCATAGATTAAATGGTGTGAATGGCAATGGGAAATTCTGTACACTTTTTGCATTGTAATGTATGTCATTTTGCCTTTTTTTGACCTAGTAAATCTCCACAACCATTTGGACTAGGAAGCTGACATTTGGACTGTACCATCATCTTAATGTTACCACTCCTGTAAAATGTGCTTCAATCTCCTATCCAAGGCATACTTATATTGTATATAGCTGTTAAATGTCCTTGTTTTTTCTTATATTTCTCTTGTTTATTGTATATATTTCATATGTGTGTGTGTATGTACGATTAGAATAATGTGTAACCGGAGTCAAATTCCATGTAAGCGCACGCATACATGGCCAATAAAGCTGATTCTGATTAAGAATCACTGTAAGTGCTACTGGCATTGAGTAATAGATGTAACACACTGAAGTAGAAGGTTTTTATTTCCGCCTGAATATTTTTTTTGCTGCAGATGACTATAGCTGTGACTTATTAGCTGGAAAACACAATGTGACCACAACATGAAGCCTTACCTAGTCCAGGTTCAAAGTTGACAACAATACCACAACAAATGAATATTTTACAGATGTTTTACTAAGAGTATGTCTGGGAACTGACATTTGGGGAGCCACAGTAACCATGGTTACTTACCTAGACTGTGTATATAAGTATACTAATAATTCAATCTAAAGTTCATTCATGTTTAACAACGGTTATCTATACGTTTTTGTATACTTACTTTCACAATTTTTAAACAAATTCTCTAACACCAGACTTTACTTACTGCACGGACACAAGGGCCTGACTCGCGGTGTCAAAAGTGACTTCCACAATCTGTCTGTAAATCCATCCCCTAAATCTGCATATCATTGTTTTCGTAATTTCATTGGCTATACGAAGCGTGAGTCATCAGAACGATCGGTCGGATTGGCTCGAGATTGAGACGAAAGAAGAGAGGCGGGTACTATCGTTCAACCCGGACTCTGGTTGGCTATTGTAGGCTCTGGAGAGGATATGGAAGCTCCTATTGGGTCAAATTAGGTGTCATTCGAAAGCTCAGAGTGCAGCCGCCATGTTGAGATCCAGACAGCGGCTCTGTTTACATGCAAACTGAAGTTACGTTAGAAAATAGATCGCTAGTTAGCATAACTGCCGGCTAATTTGAAATGATGCAACAGCAGTCCGTGGGTGTTTATGGACGTAATAATGTGTTTTGGAGTAAATCTTTTACTGGATTGGATTGTGTGGACCTTTGGCAATCTAACAAGATCGTTTTTGTCCGACTTTTATGCATGGGGGAAATACTATGAAGCATAATTGGTGAATAGCGTCGATATTTCAAGTGCTTGTTTGGGTGTTGGTGGTCTGACAGAGACGTTGAGTGTATCTGCTGTTGTGATTGTGTCTTGAAATGGGTTCCATCAATCGAATTACAAGAATCTTAGCTTTCTAACGATATATCGCATTAGTACAGAACCACATGTAGTCAAACTAAATATTCAGTCGCGAGCCTCCCCCGCGGGTCCGAGCTCGAGGCGCTGGTCCGGCGTCTCCGCGTGCAGCAGGAGACCGTCGTGAACAGTCTGGAGAGCGGCCATCGGTACTCCTCCATCCCCGGTACCACGAACCTCCTCAGCACAACAACCCGCCGCCTGTGCGTCTCCACCGTCCGGTAACGGCCGTAAACGAACACAAACACACAGCCCCTCCCACACAGGTGCAGTCACGTGCCTTCATCATCTCAGGTGCAACACTCACCTGTACCTCCCCTCTCACCTGCGCACAGCTCCTCTCACCACAGAAGTAACGGCTGCAAGTACTGTAACGGATATCTAAGAATGTTTGATGTTGAGCTGCATTGATGCTTAAAAAGTCTCAATGAGTACTTCAGGGAGCCAGCAAATACTTATACACAATTAAACAAATTTATTATTTTTTATGAATTTCATCCGAATATTTTTAACTTCTGCAGTATTTCATAATTATTATAATTCCTTCTTGTTGAGCATATGAGAATAAAAAACATAATAATGTGAAATAAACAGACTTTAGACAAATGTAATATTGACTGTATTTTAAGTGTATTCTATCCTCTCAATACACATGAATGATGTATTGTAGCATGCTGATGTATTGTTGTGAGTTAAAGGCTCAGTTCACCCAAATTATAATAAAGAAATGAAAAACCTTTTTATTATTTAGCCTTCATGTAATTTGGGTCAAGCAACCCAAACAGAAACACTGACCACACAAACAAGTATTCAATAAACTCCACGTTTCTTTAAATGAATAAACCCCGTTAATAAATAACAGATCCATGTTGTGTTCATTTGTTGACTCTGCTGTACAGAGCAGATGAATCCTCCTCGTCTTCTTGACGTCTTGTTCTGTGAACGGAGAATTAAAACATTAAAAGTTTCTAACCCAATGTTTATTTAAATAAAATCATATAGAGATTAAAATGTGCAGCTCACCGCGGGGAGCTACTGGCATTGTCAGTTTTGATATCGGTGTATTCGACCTCCTCCTCCTCGTCCTCTTCCTCGGTTTGTCTGTGGGGCTGAGCGGGCCTGATGTTAGAGTAGAGGGCCTCTTCCTGGTTCTGGGTGAAGCGGATGCTGGAGTAGTGGAGGTGTTCTGCTGGTTGTCTCGGTGCTGGAGCAGACGCGACGTCATACACTAGATCCATGTTTAGCTGACGGGACAAACGCAACTCGAGCATAACTACGTTTGTTATTATTCTTTTGCACAAAATGACCTCACGGTAAAATACCTGATGGACTTGAGGAGGCTGTTCTTCAATCATCCGGGTTTTTCAGTATCGCTCGGCACAAAATAATGCATCCATATCCGTCACCTGGCTGCTGATCAGCTAATAGCAACATTCAACTGCAATAGCCAGGTTTCACCCAGTAGAGGGAAGTCACTGTGCATATTTATGTAGAATATGTAGACTTCAAAAGGTTTGCACTAAAATACCAATTTGAGTCCATCAACATTACTGGATACCAATTTTCAACTGAAAGAAATAGTTTTGGTGTTTAGTCGTTCTTCAATAAAGACTAATGATCATTAAGCAGCATAGAACGTTTTACATGAAGAAAAAACAACAGACTTGAAACAAAACAGCAAAAACAAACAGAAGTTTCACATAAAAGAAACACGCAACAGACTTTGAACATGCATTGGAGTGGAATGTGATTTTGAATGTTCACAGAATTCACAGACGTTTTCTTTGTGCACTCACAGACTTGAACTCTTCTTCTCTCACCTGTGCTCTGCTGGCGGGTCTCTCTCCACCATTACACTGCTGTGTGAAGGACTTCTTTCTCCTGGAAAGGAGGACAAGCAAGCCACTGAACGGATGAACTGCTAGATTTAGGGAACAATATTTTAGATGCATTAATGAACACAATCGTAGCGCCACAGAATTGCTCACCTAATCCACAGGAAGACGGCGAGGAGCACGGTAGCCAGGAGAACAGCAGTGATTGTCCCCACGACTGCTGATTTCCATGCTGCTGGAAAATCAAAAGGAAATACTGACGATTGATGAGGGGAATAAAGGACAAGCATGTGTGAGGGTCTTCTGCCAACACCAAGTAAAATCTGTTGTAAAGAGATTCATGCAGTGAAACACATGATTTACCTGCTACAACAGTCAGATGTAAGGAGGAGTTACTACGTCCTCTCATGTTCTGGGCTTCACAGGAATAACTCCCACTGTGTTCAGCTCTGATGTCAGTGATGATGAAGATCTGTCCTGATGCTTTTGGTGAGTCTTCATCCTCCTTGTACCAGGTGTAGTTAGCTGCTGGGTTAGCATCACTGCTACAGGTCAGAGTCACTGAACTGCCCTCCACTATCTCAGCAGAGGGACTCACTGACACAGAGGGAAGCTTTGGAGCATCTGGAGGAGAAAACACGTATAAACTCATTAAATAGAGTTTGTCAGGATGTATAATGGCAACATGTACATGTGTATGATGGAGCTGAGGTGACGTTTTTAACGTCTTAAATCCTTTGTAGCTGATAAGAAGTTGACCACGTCTCTGTGTGAACGACGTTACTGCAGGTTTCTACCCTTAAAGGGAAACTTCAACATGTTTCAACCTGGCCCCTATTTCCTCCCATGTTTCAGTGTCTAAGTGACTGACACGTATAATAACAATCACAGCCTGTCAAGACTAAAACAAGCTCTTAACCAAATCACTCTTTGTGTGCTGCAGCTGGTCGGTTTGTTAAAGTGTTGCTTCTTCATGATGTCATGTAAACGAGTCAGATATTTTTTTACATCCACCGTTTCTATCTTTAAATACACTGAGTGTCGAAGGGGTTTGCTGATGTTTTGTACTCACACTGGACGTCTAAGACGAGAGACGTAGAGTTGATCCGTCTGTACTGATTCTCAGATTGGCAGTGGTAGTTTCCGCTGTCGTGAGAGCTGATGGAGGTGAAACGATAGACGCCTTCTGGTCCTTGAAGCTTTATTTGGTTCTCCTTGTACCAGGTGTAGTTAGCTGCTGGGTTAGCATCACTGCTACAGGTCAGAGTCACTGAACTGCCCTCCACTATCTCAGCAGAGGGACTCACTGACACAGAGGGAAGCTGTGGAGCATCTGGAGGAGACGTGTGATTTTTATGAATTAAGTTGTGTTGCAGCATCTGTAACTTCTGAGGAGCGATGGTGGTTTGAATCAGTGCAGTGAATATGAAACCCAATAGTTGATACTAGCTCTTCAACATCTACTGGAGCAGTGCACGGCTGTGGATGTGTCCTTATGGATGCAACACATTTTACAGATTGAAGCTGTTTTAAATGAGATGTTTTCACTCACATTTCACATCAACAAAGACGTATTCAGACGTCCTCCCCAGCAGGTTCTCAGCTCTACAGTAATACTGTCCAGAGTCAGAGGACTGGATGGAGCTGAAGACGAGCTGAGGTTCTTTACTGAGCACTGATTGGTCCTCCTTGTACCAGGTGTAGTTAGCTGCTGGGTTAGCATCACTGCTACAGGTCAGAGTCACTGAACTGTTCTTCATGATGTCACCAGAATGACTCATCAACACTACGGGAACCCTCGGAGCATCTGGAGGAGACAATGTGAACACACATTAATACTCACCCACTTTCATCACAATAACAACATGCTTGCATCAACGTTTGCTTTATTTTATTTCTAGACTTGTTTGAGTATTACCTCGGCCACGTAACGAGAAGCCAGCGTGAATGTTTGCATGTTGTTTTGTTTCCATTTGCACAAGAACGAACTCGTTAAATTAATTATTCTATAGCGCTACTGGTGGTCAAAAACTCCACAAGGTATCTTGAATTGAATTTAAAAATGATAGCATTAATACAAGTTATTGGCCGCCGTACGTGTACAGCTGTGCCAAAATGTTTTGCAAAAAGTTTTTAAAAACTTCTGAAAGGAGCAATGTGATTGGCTGAGAGGACTATGTTGGATTCCCGTACACTTCTGATTCATGTTATGTTCTATCTCTCTCCAACCCTTTTTGCATCGGACCTTAACAACATGTGTGAGTTCATCTAGACGTAGCGTTGATAGTAGATGATTCTGCAGTGATGAAGTGATGTGATGTTTAGTGAGACTGAGTTGAACATTGACTCTGATATTCACATAAAACATCTCGTCTTTTTGCCGCTTGGTGGCAGCAGAAACAAACCGTAAACACAAGACTGATATCATCACCTCATAGCTGACAAACTGAGGCCTCTTTACACATCCAGCCGACACAAACAAATAGTGTTCATTGTGAGTTGTGTTTGTGTCCACCGGATGTCCAACATTCGCTCTCCATTTAGCTCCGTTTGTAGTTCCACATAAACTGACACACCAGATGGTTCGTTACACTCACTACAGCCACTTTCAACAAATACGTGGAAGGTGATTGGAGGATCGGGGAGTGAAAACATCTTTTCCATCGGAAACAAAGGATGAATTCAGTGCTGTTTGTTGAAGAATCCCTCTCCAGTTCTGATATAACTGATGCATTTAGTAAATGATGGTCCATTTAGAGTCAAACAGACCATAAAGCAGAGTATGCTTTAGGGCGGGGCTTACTGTGATTGACAGGTTGCTGCAGCTACCAGAGACGTATACGGCGTCTCTACGTCACTCCTCCACACTCAAAATATAGCAACTTCTGTTCATTGGTTGCAAAAAACCACATTGTGACGGCCGTAATCCAAGACAGCGACGGTGAAATCTGTGAATTCGGGTGATGTCATGATGACTACGTCCACTTCTTACATACAGTCTGTGGTCCTGATGGACATATCCGTCTCCATAGCAGCTAACACGCGTCACATCACATACAAGAGGTTGTTTCTGTAACAACAACTATTGACTATAGCAGCTTTAAAGTTTCCACCTGAGGACATTATGTTAGTGAGAGAGTGGAGTGAACTCACACACTGGAGGGGAGCGGTAGCTCTGGTAAGAACAGGAATAACTGTCGACGGGATCAACGTGTCCTCCGTAAGAAGGAGATGTTTCATCCGGAATCCTTTTCGTTTCATTCTGGTACCAAACGAAGGACGAACGGCCAGAAAGAAGACAGCTGCTGTGACAAATGATCTTTGGACCAGTAGTAGACCAGATCACCTGCACCTGTACATCTGGATCTGTGAACAAGGAACAGCAAATGTGATATGAAATGACACCAAACACAATCTACCACTTTCTTATGTACGTTTGAATCTTGAAAACTGAGAGACGCTGAGGGTAGAGGGGGGGGGGGGGGGGCAGATTAGAGGGTGTTGACGTGTTTTCATTTCATGACGTAGATTAGTCTCAAACGGTCGACTCTGTCTCAGAACTGGTCTTAAAAGATTCGGGCTGATTTAAAACAATAGAACATTTTTTGAGTCATTTTGAAATGCAGATTTTTTCTATAAATTTGGTAAGAAATGTCAATATCAACCAGCGTTGATCTGTTTCATGACAGAACAGTCATTTTATTTAGTTTAAAGCTTAAACATTTAAGTGTGCAGTTATTTTCACTTTAAATTGGGGGATCACGTTACAGGACGGCCATGTTGTCACAGCGTTTTATTCATTCATTGCTGTTGGATGTAGTGATTATTTCAACAAATATAATGATACATTTCTTTTGAAGAAGATCACCAACCCTACCTTTAATCAGAAAGCACACAATCATCGTGATGAACACTGACAATCCTGCTACATTAACTGCACCATCAGCTTGTGTTCATCTGTACCTGTGACGGTCAGAGTTGTAGCAGGTAAACTGCTCTTCCATTCAAAGCTTCTCGTGTTGAATTTGAAGTGATATTCGGCTGAATCGCTCTCTCTCAGGTTAGTGATTCTCAGAGTGGAGCGTCCTCTCTCTGCTTCAAAGACCTGAACACGACCTGCATACCGATAGTCTTTACGAAGGTCCTCAGGTCGACTCTGATACCTCCAAAGATGACGACGCTTTGAGTTGAACCAGAATTTAGATGCAATATATTCAAAACCGTTATATGTGCAAGAAATGTCCACTGACGAGCCTTTGAAGGCGCAGATGCTTCTGTCAGCGTATGTCACTCTGTTGCAGGTCTGACCACCAACACCTGAAAAAATGAAATAATTTGATTATTATTATAGAAACAAAAAAAAACTCTTTATTGCAGTAATTGCATCGCTGTGCACGATGTCGCCCATGTAAACACACATGAAAGCTTGTAGCTACACAGTGTCATGTGAGTGGAAGTTCGTGGAGGAAACTCACACACTGACGGAGACGGGAACGCCTCGTATCCTCTCGCAGCGCAGGAATAGCTGTCTTTAGGATAAAAGTATTGATTCAAATGTTCCTTTTCTGTCTTTATCTTCACTCCGTTCTCGTACCAGCTGTAGGAAGTTGGATAAGTTAGACGACAACTGCTGTGACACTTCAGATCAGCCCATGTACACTTTTCATAACGACATGATTTTAATCGGCTGATCTGCACCTGGAAACCTGGATTTGTAAAGAAACAAAAAAACATGAAGGTCATCAGAGACACCAGCAGTGTTTCCTAAATGTTGAGCATTTGGAGCTACACGAACAATAAGTGTTACCTGTGACGGACAGAGTGACTCCAGGTTCACCGGTATATCTCCAGTCCGGTCGGTTTGTTATGAACCTGAACTTGTACACAACCGAGTCGCTCTCTCTCAGGTCGCTGATCCTCAGAGTGCAGTCGTTGTTATGATAACTGTACTGCACTCGACCTGCGTACTCCGGGTCTGTTCTCAGATCCAACGGTTCTTCATCCTGCGTTTTAGTAAACCAGAATGCTCTCTCGACTCTTGTGTCACCGTCAGTTATTTTGGATGGGTGTGTGTAGCTGCAAGTGATGTTCACTGTTGATCCTTTTAAGGCACAGATCTGAGGAGAAGTGTAAGTCACTCTCCAGACATTCTGACCCTGAATCACTGTAAGAGAAACCACAAACCACAATCAGACTCATGACATCAGAGGACAGAGCTGAATGTGTGGAGGTTCAGAGTCACATCGACTGTCACCTCATGATACACCTTCAAAAGTTTGAGATCAGTTTGACTTTAGACCGGGACAATAGATTGCTGCAACGATGATGGATTATTGTAGGTGAACCAGGCGGCAACCTCTGGGAGTGAAGCCGATGCTTCATGTGTTAAAGCTGCATTCTCTCTAGTGTCCACCAGGGGGCGACTCCTCTGGTTGTATAGAAGTCTATGAGAAAATGACTCTACTTCTCTCTTGATTTATTACCTCAGTAAACATTGTAAACATGAGTTTATGGTCTCAATCTCTAGTTTCAAGTCTTCTTCAATACAGCATGATGTTCATTTAGTACATTATGGTCCATTTAGAGTCAAATAGACCATAAAGCTATGAGGCTATGATTTGGGGCGGGGAGAGAAGACACATCACAGGGAAGTAAAGAGTTAAACATCAAACATTTGAAGGTGCAGCGACGAAAACTGGAATAGATCAAAACTTTAATGCACTTCTTCTTAAAGGAGAAGAGGATACTGAATATGAATTATTAGCAGAGTGAAAAAAATTATCTGTTTGCTTGTTTGGCTTCCTGTTTGTGGTCAGGTCAGGCGTGTGACAGGGCAGAGAAAGAAGAAGCCGGAAGTGAAACTCTTTACCACCACTATGTTGGTAATATAAAGTTAGTGTTACAAACAATGGCAGTCTGGGATCATCTCTCTCTCTCTCTCTCTCTCTCTCTCTCTCTCTCTCTCTCTCTCTCTCTCTCTCTCTCTCAGCATGGCGGACCGTCTACACGCATCACTTGGCTCTACATGAAGAGAAACACTTGACTCTCTGTTTCTTTCTACGGATGGAGATTTACTTTCAGTCCAACCAGCTGAGCAGAATGGAGACTCGTGGTTTTATTCCACTGACTATTGTAAAGTTCCTGTGCTTAGATAATCTACCCAAAACACCAATTACATTTTTTTTTTTATTGCCTGTTTTACATCAAACAGAACTCTGGTGTTGTCGGGTTTTGGAGGTAAATATGACATCATATCATAACATCATCAAATCTATTGTTCCATCAATTTAGCTTAAACCTACCTTCCTGCAAAGACCTTCAACTAAACTAAGGCTGGGTTGCACATTGAAGATTAACTCTAATCAGAATTTAGCAAAACTAGATTTAAAATGAGTTAAGATTTAAAATGATTATGTTGCACAATTAAAAACTAATCTCTGTTTAGTAAATCCAAGTTCAAACTAAAATGTTGTGGAGTGTAATCAATAAAATGCTTGCTCGCCGAAATTAAAATCAATAAATAAGTACATTTGTGTGCATTCTTTAATGAAGCAATATGGCCAAATAAAAGAAGATAAAACATCAGACAAAAGCACGATAATGAAAAAAGAGACTGTTGGTCTTTTAGTAGTAATCGTACGTGTTTAGTACTAATCTTAGTACTTCAGCAGCAGCAACATGAAACTCAACTGGGTCGAGTCTGTCCCTTAACGTTCTTCAAGGAAACTTGATTATTTTGCTCAATCCATCTCAAAAAGGCAGTCATTATGAAAGTTAAACCTCCTCCAGCGTCAGTGTAAAGTTAATACCGGATCACATTTGAAATGTCTGTTTGAAGTTGAACTAAACCAGCGTTTGAATTTAATCTTTTGATGCAATATTTAAAGTCTATTGAGTTTTTAAGTGAATCCTTGTTGGTTCAGCCCAGGCCTGCAATACAAATCTAAATGTAATAAATGTAAATGTAGACGGTACCTGATGCAGACAGGAGGAAGATGACAAACCCACTCACGGCTGCTGTTAATCTCATAGCTGCTCCGCTCATCTCTCTTTGTTGAAACATGTCCTGAGCATTATCAGTTATTCAAAGGAGGGATGTGGTCTTGAAAGAAAACTTGTGTCTTTTTCGGGACACTGTATTTGTATGAGCTAAAAAAAGAAAAGTCTTGCTTCCTCTTTAGATAATTACCATGCATGAGCAGCTGGTTGTCTGTAATTCCCCGAGTTGAAATGAAGAAATGTTTTGCTCAGAGAATCCAACTTTCACTGAACTACATAATTAAGATGCGATGGCTGATGTCACTGACGTAGGTCTGCCATGGTGAAACTACAACCAAGAAGGACTACAAAAAGTAACGAAAACACTGTCCCATGATATCTATCATTCTCCAGCATGCAGGCTATATAAACAGCTCCTTCTGTGACAGACTTCTTCTCTTGTGGTGTGTGAAGGAGAGAAACCGGAGCTCCTTCATCCTGCTGCTGTCACACTTAACAATCAACACTGCTTCAGTAGAAACTCATAATTCACTCGTGTGCAACATCAATGAAACTGTTCAATATCAACATTTCCTTTGTGTATTAATGTAGATTCAAACGTTTGGTTATATTTAGCTTCATAACAGTTTAATAATTGTATTATAGACCTAGCTTGCTTCATGATTTATATGACTCTAAATGGACCATAATGTACTAAATGAACATCTTGCTGTATTGAAGAAGACTTGAAACTAGAGATTGAGACCATAAACTCATGTTTACAATGTTTACTGAGGTAATAAATCAAGAGAGAAGTAGAGTCATTTTCTCATAGACTTCTATACAACCAGAGGAGTCGCCCCTGATGGTCATTAGAGAGAATGCAGCTTTAACACACTTCAGCATTGGCTTCACTTTCCAGAAGTGACAACAACTGCAGTCCCTCAAATGGCCACTTGAGGCTGGATCCAAAAGTGACTTAATCCCCATAGACCTCCATGTTAAAATTATCAACTTTACAGCAAGAATAAACATGTTTACAGCATCGTACAAAATGCATTGAAATAGACGTGGTTTTTGTTAATGATGTACAATTTGTTTTCATTAAATAAAATTAATTAATTTAATAATGCAATAGCCTCAGAAAGGTTAAACAACAACATCCTGAAGCTACTGTTTTAAAATAAAATACATTTATTAATCAAAGCACTCACTTAAGAAACACTAGCAGAGCACTACATATTTTTTTAACTTAGAAACAGCTTTTTGTAGCTTGCAGCTCTCTTTATTTACAACCTTTGCAATTTGTTATAGATACATAAAGTTACTTAAACAGTTTAAAAAACATCCTTTGGCTTGTTTAAATTACATTAAATTAAATTTTGAGAAAAAACAAATACAATTCAGGTTTCCCCTTTTATTAACGCAGGTGATTCACAAACTACTCAGCAGTTTATAAAGTACTTAAAATGAACTACACCTTTACAAGCTGCAACATTGAAGTGGTGAACACATTAATGCATCAATAATTATAATACAACATATGATTTAGAAATGAACCTTGCCTAAGTAGATGTTGATGCTAATCCTTTTGTACTTTTAAGTCATTTTTTGAATGCAGGACCTTTACTTGTAACAGTATTACTATTTTTAGGTAAGTAAAAGATGTAAACACTTCCTTGACCTGCAAGGTGAGTCACATGACTGGTGGAGGCTTCAGTATAGGCTAGTTCAAAATGCAAGATGGCGCCGTGCCAGCGGCTGCCTGTCGCAGCAGCAGCTCCGTGTGTGTTCTTACTTTAGTATTTTTTCCACTTTTTCCTCTCTTATTTTGTTATTTTTCCTTCACGTTTAGTTTAAGTTGTGGTCAGGAAACGGACTGTAACTTTTTACCTAGTTGCTAATTTTATACCATTCTAATTCATTGTATATACTGTGCATTTTTCATTTCATTTTATTTCTTATTTTAATTTGATTTGCATTTTTACTTTTTATTCTTTTTTATCTTATTTTAATTTTCTTTGTTATTCCATTTCTTCAAATTCAATATCTGCTGTTATTTTATTGTACTGTATATATTGTGCATTTCCATACTTCATATTTTATATTTTATTCTACTCTGTAACTTGCTGCTGCCACAAACAAATTTCCCCGTGGGGATGAATAAAGTTTACATCTATCAACCCATCTATCTTTTGGGGTTTTCTCATTGTGTCTGATAACAGCTTTGCTGTCACTTAACACCGTGACATTCAGAGTAGATGGTTTAACACTTTTTTTGAGATGCCAAACTTAAACTTTTATGTTCAGGAGAACTAAGGTCTCTTATAAAAGAGCTGGTTCCCCCGTAATTAAACTTGTATCACCTTGCATAAACATGTTGACAGCTGGAACAATGTACTAACTGAATATCTTTATTATTCAATCAAATATCAAGTTATTTAAACAATAAAAATCAGCACTATCACATACATTTAACAAGCTGTAGCCACAGGATAAAAGTACAAATTAAGAACAAAACCACACTATAAAAAACATTTAAAGGTGCTGATCTGATAACAACACACAGAGAAAAAGTGACTTCATTCTCTGCTCAGGTTGACATTACTCCACTATATCTTCACATAGACAATCGTTGTTTGAAGCTAAATTAATGCTCTAAATGTCCAATTTTGGACCTTTAAGTTGAGAGACGAGTATCTAAACGAAACACTTACTTGTGATGCACCTTAAGTAACAATTAAGAAAATGAGCGAAAGAATAATGGCAATAGTTGAAAACCGAAACAGGTAATTCAACTAAAAAGAACAGCAGAGCAGAGAGTAGTAAAGACTGTTTATAGAGAAATGTACTTGATAAGATACTTTTCTAGAACTGGCAGTAAGATATTACTCCTTAGTAACATTTTAAAGCTAATTCTGTAATAGAAGGCTATTTATAAATTACAAGCTGACCACCCATTGGTTCACTGATACTAGTTCTCTGCTGGAAGTCTTAACGATGGTTATTACAGTATGTCAAACCTAATATTCATCCATGTGTGTTTAATCTGCTGAAACACTGTAAAGTAACAGACCACAGATCCGTGATGTGTTCATACTCTTGGGTGTTTGCTGACTGTGCTGTACAGTGCAGATAAATCACCCACAGCTTCTTGACATCTTGATCTGTGAATGAAAAACAGTAAGCTCACAATATTAACTAAGAACAGGTTTAAACAGCAATAAAAGCAATGACCGTTCCAAACTTTGTGCAGCAAAGACAGATTGAACAGACTCACTCGTTGGCAGCACTGGCACTCTTAAAGTTGACACTTGTGTACTCCACATCCTCCTCTTCCTCCTTGCGTCTGTGGGGCCGAGCTGGCCTGATGTTGGAGTAGAGAAGATCTTCCTGGTTTCTAGAGAAGCTCACGCTGGCATAGCAAAGCTCTTCCTGCTGCTCCGCTGGTGAGCTCTGCACCAATAAACAAGAGTATTAAGCACCTATTGGATAAGTATATTTGTTGTTGGCCTGTAATACAAATGACCAAATAGTAAAACATCTGCAGGGTTAAAGGTGTGGGGGGGGGGGCTTGTTCTGCAATTATTTCGTCAACATTCATTCAAAGTTCTCATGTTGTGGCATCAAACCTCAGATTCAAAGTCTTGACTTCTCTTTTAGTCGTTGTAATACCTCCTGGTCACCAGCAGAGGTTCATGAAGTTTCCCTTCATCTACAAACTGTTAACATGTATCTGTGGATGGAGACGTGTAAATCCCCCAACAATGAAAGGGCCAAAGCCACATCACCTACAGTGTTGATAACAGTGTCTCTGTCTCAGCACCTTATAGTTTAAGACAGAGAAAGGCTGGATAAAGCCGGGGTGGACAAACTTCTTTGATTGTGGGTCGTATACAGAAAACCATAAGGAGTCACAAGCCAAACAATAGTAAATGTGTAGTTTTCAACCAGTCACACTGCAAGAAAATCAGTGATTCTAGACCAGAAAACATTATCCAATGTACGAAATGTGGGACTGATGTTTAGTTTTATATTGTCTTCTAACATTATAGTCTTTTGTCCCCTTCAACGAATTCATTGCAAATCAAGCAAACACACTTCCTCTTGACTTCAGTACTGACTTTCCATACGTTTCTGAAATGTTCACCACTCACTTGCTGTCTTCCATCTTTTCAGTTCCGCCATGTTTACCTGATAAACTGAAGTAAATGTTTTCATAGTAATAAATGTAGAGCAGCTGTTCAAAATGGCAGCGACATCTAGTGTTTAAACTAAGAAGGGCAATGTACACACAGTGTAATTTATTAGAAATATGCTCAAACCAAAGTCTAGTTTATTTCTAAAAAAATCAATAAAACCAGGGTGTGACATGCACATATAGGTCCATCATTTTGGAAATGAACAGGATGAAAGTATCCAAATAGGGACATAAAGACTTGAAGAAGACATGATGACTATTTAAATGTGTTTTAAAGTGAACTCTTTGAGACACCTGAGCTCTTCTTCCTCACCTGAGCGTTGTTGTCTGGTCTGTCTCCAGACTGGCTGGTTTGTGTCGAGGACCTCTTTCTTCTGGATAGAACAATAAATGAACAAACAAATGAATCATCAAATAAAGTTAATCAACAACTGAGCGATTGTAAGATGCATTACTGAATATAATCACAGTAAAGCTGAACTGCTCACCTAATCAATAAGAAGGCAGTGAGGATTATGATAGCCAGGAAAATAGCAGTGGTTGAGCCAACAGCTACTGTTGTCATTGAATCTGGAAACACTGATCAAACAGAACAATTAGAAACTGATCATTGAAAATAAAATGATGTTCAGACAGAAGCATTCTAAATAAAGATGTGTATAACCTCAGCTTTTGCTTGCTTTTCTTGCCCCATAATATGAAATGTATCTTATAAGGTTACAAGGGTTTTATTTGTCATTGTACAACAGGGTTGCACATCGAAATTTAGATTGTAGTCCAAATTTGCTACATAGGAAAGAAAACAAACAACAACAAAAAAACTATTATATATGGAGGATGAATTAATTAACCAACAGGACAAAAACAAGACGTTTAACAAAGTGTAACAGAATCTCTAAGACCTCAGGATCTGCTCTATGCAGATGATAAACTTCTTTATCTATTTGTGACTTCCAGGGCGAGTGTGAAGCAGTTGGGTTGAACGTCACATCATAGAAATAAAACGAGTAGAACGGACATTCACATTCAAAACAACGTAGCTGGATGGTCAGAGCGGTGGCCATTTGGTGTACTGTTGCCTTTGCGACTGTTGTAGCGAGCTAACTTCTATACAAACTAGTTTTCCAGTAAGAACACAAAATATATATATACTTCATCCACACACACTTGCCAGTGTAGGAAAGAACATTGGGGCTCATTTTGTGTAGCAATAAAGCATGGTGGTTAGCCAGCTTGCTTATTTCTTGAACGCTACACTGCTACAGGTCAGAGTCACTGAACTGCCCTCCACTATCTCAGCAGAGGGACTCACTGACACAGAGGGAAGCTTTGGAGCATCTGGAGATTTGTTGCAGATATTAAGATTGTGTTACTACAAAAACACAAGTGGTATTTGAAGAAATGTAAATAAATAAACTGTGAATGTTTGTGTGTAGCAGCATTTCAGACTTTGAAGTTGGTCTGACAAATGGATGTGTGATGGTTTGAATCTTGATACCAAAACAGAATAAAACCCTAAAATGTCCTGAAGCTGCTCAGTGAATTACAGCAGACTGAATGTGAAGCAAGTAGAGCTGAAGAAAGTAGTTATGATCAGTGGAATCTTCTCCTGCAAAGACTGGACAGATTTAAGATGTTTGTTATCTTTAATAAACTGTTTCACTCACATTTCACATCAACATAGATGTATTCAGACGTCGTCCTCCCCAGCTGGTTCTCAGCTCTACAGTAATACTGTCCAGAGTCAGAGGACTGGATGGAGCTGAAGACAAGCTGAGGTTCTCTACTGAGAGGAGGAGGGTCTGGATTTACATCCTCCTTGTACCAGATGTAGTTAGCTGCTGGGTTAGCATCACTGCTACAGGTCAGAGTCACTGAACTGCCCTCCACTATCTCAGCAGAGGGACTCACTGACACAGAGGGAAGCTTTGGAGCATCTGGAGGAGACATTAATAAACATACTTAAAGATTATAATATGTTATCATATAATATTTACCATTTTAATGAATATTTCAGCTTGTTTGTTTCAGACTATCCCTATTATTGATCACAGCAGCTGTCCAGAGTGCTGATCCTGGAGCTGTCACAGGTGAGACTCCTGCTGGTGTAAACTGACAATAAGAAGCCTTTAATCATTTGTAATGTTCAACAACTCCACACATTCTTCTCTTTAGATGCTGCTTGTGTCGTTAGCTGAGTCTGTCCTCTCACTTCTAGCTGTTGTAGGGAGTTATTGATTGTTTCTTCACCCAGCTGGCAGATCACTTCTAGTTATGTTTTGTCAAATTTTTGGAGTTTAATTTTGGGTGAAAAAAGCTGTTATATATATTTTCATCGGTTCAAACTCAACAAACTCCCTTCTAATATATCCTGGTACTCACAGCTGTTGTATCATCAACTATTTTCAAATGTTACCGGCCATTTACATATTATTATATTATTAATATATATTATATTATCCAGCCTCTGTGGTTGTAGCAGCAATCCTTTTTTTCCAATGTATTACTACAAGCATGAAGACTGTCTCTCTGTCAAGTCTGTAGAAACTGGAAATTCCATTTATTTGTTAAAGTTACTGGTTACTTGGTCTTTTACGCCCATCTCACCTGGAGCCCATTCTCTCATTAGTCCCTCAGTATTTACATCAGTCCACTTGCAGTTGGTCCCTGACAGATTGTCTTGTGTGTTTCTGCCAAGCTCTCCAGTGTATTCCTAGTTCCAGTTTCTGATATGCCAGGTCTGACCCTTTTTGTGGTGTTTGGACCTTGCATTTTCTGACTTTCTGCCCCTTTTGGATTTCTTTTCCTGATCGTTATTTTTTTTTTTTCAGGAGAACCAAACCTATGGGGTTGGGAAATTAGCTGCATTTATATAGTGCTTTTCTAGTCTTAGCGACCACTCAAAGCACTTTATAACACAAGGTAGCGTTAACATATTCACAGACACACATTCATAAACTGGTGGCAGAGGCTGCCATACTTTTCAGTTACACAATCACAGCCATTTGGAGTTCAGTATCTTTCCATAGGACACTGCACGAAGACTGAAGGGGCCAGGGATTGAACCACTGACCCTCAGAGTAATGGAAGACAGCTCTACCTCCAGTAGACAGTTCATTAATAATCATTTTGGTACCCCTTAATTTGCATGCATATGCAATGTTGTTGAACCTCCACAGGCTGACACAGTGGAGTAAACTTACACACTGAAGGAGAACGATGATCCTCATATCCTCTTACAGCACAGGAATAGCTGTCTGAAGAACCAAAGTCGACTAAAACTGAAGAAGATGATGTCCAGATCTTCTGTCCGTTCTTGTACCAGAAGTAGGAAGAACGATCAGGCAGAACACAACTGCTGAGACACTTTATCTTCGACCTGGTAGAACCTGATCTGCTCACCAGCACCTGGAGACCTGGACCTGTGAAGAAGAACAGAAATGTTATTTTATTAAACTGTCAACATTCACACAAGACATTCATATTCTAGTTTTCTAGATGTTGAACATTTGGAGATGAATAACATGTGAATTAAAATGTTACCTGTGACGGACAAATTGACTCCAGGTGAACCACTATATTTCTCATCTGGTTGGTTTGTCATGAACCTGAACTTGTACTCAGCTGAGTCGCTCTCTCTCAGGTCTGTGATTCTCAGAGTGCACTTCTTCTTCTCATAACGTTTGTACTGCACACGACCTGAATACTCAGAGTCTGTTGTCAGATCCACAGGTTCACCATTTTTCTCTTTAGTAAACCAGAATCTGTTCCTGATAACACGGTGCTGTATTCTAGATGGGTATGTGTAGCTGCAGTTTATTTCTACTGTTGATCCTTTTACAGCACAGACCTCAGTAGGAGTGTAAGTCACTCCCCAGTCATCCTGACTCTGTATCACTGAAACACAGAGCACATCAGGAACCACAGTCAGACTCAGAACAACATCAGAGGACACACTCTCATTAGTAGTGAAGTAAAGAAAGAGTCAACGATGTACACATGATCTCTGCAGTTGGAAGGAACAGCAATGTATTGAACCTGTCAACTTAAACACAGTGAACAAGATCAAAAAGCAGAAGTTTAGATATTAGAAGGGTGCAGTTCATGAGATAAAGAGTCTTCTTTGCTCTGTGGTTTTCTGTCTGTGGTCAGCTGCTGCAGAGTGAATGGAAACTGTAGAGACATGCAGAACACTGAGGTGTGAGAGAATAGTGTGAAACGTAGATAACAGATCACTGACAGATAGCATCTTTTAAGCATTTGACTGGTAATGGCTTACAAAAGTCAACACAAACACAAGTGCTCTTACCAAAAATCTAAATTTGCAGCATCTGGCAGTGAATTAATTGATTGTAACACTCCCCTAATCCGCAAAAAGAAACAGACAAAAATAGTGAGAGAGTTCAGCTCCAGGCAGCAGTGCTCTCTGCTTGTTCTGTGTTTGCAGGTTGAACTCTTTAAGGTTCAAGTCTTTGTTGTTGTTGTTGCACTAGAGTCTAATTGGTTGGAAGATCTGGGGGAATAGCCTGAACATCCTGCATGTTACACCTACATTGCTCCTCATTCACAGGTGCTTCTTTGCACGTATGTCCACACATTTGTTTTGTGTTTTATTTTTGTTTCAAACACAAAGTTTGTCAAAGCTACAATCATGGACGCATCAAAGAATTTGTCATTTGGGCACAGGCCCAGGGTTTGTAAGTGTCAGGGGAACCCTCTGGCCTTCACCTACAAAATGTAATTTAAAGAGATGTGAACCAAAAGAGACAAAATGCAGATAAAGGAAACACAAAATTACTACAAAAAGGGGCAAAACATCCACAAAGAGACACAAAACAACTACAAAGAGACACAAAACAACTACAAAGAGGCTCAAAATGACTACAAAGAGACACAAAACAACTACAAAGAGACACAAAACAACTACAAAGAGGCTCAAAATGACTACAAAGAGGCTCAAAACAACTACAAAGAGATGCAGCACAACAAGCTGTAAACACAACATGGACATATTGTTTTATTTTACAGTTGATATGGTCCTTATTTGCATAACCAGCAGATACAGAACAACACAAGCATTTATTTAGAGTTGTGTTTTTGGACATTTAATGAATGAAAGTCAATTATCATAGTCAACACAATAGTCTGCTAAAACACATGGTTGATAAGAGCAGTGAGAATTAACTAAAACATTCAAGTTGTGTGCCAAAAGAAAAAAAAAAGAGCTAAAAGACACTAAAAGACTCTGTAGAGCTGAGTTGAACTGCAGATTAAGATGATTATTCACTGCGGCTTTGTTACTACAAGAAACTCTTTTGACGTCATGAAGTCGTTTGCCCCATTGTTGTTCATATAAAGACATTCATTAGTGCAACTTTAAGTTTTGTTGTCGACTTTGCAACTCCTACAGTGAGTATGTTGTGTGACTTGAAAGACATGATACGCACTCATGTTATAGTTCCTGTATTAAATATGCTATCAGAAAGCTAACAGAGTCTAAATGTGGTCGAATGAAACGCTGGCTGAATGATTGGAGGAAGTTCCACAGAGAGATTAATATTATGAAACAAATCTAGAGCATATTTTTTTGTTAATGTTCATGAAGTCATTACTTTCATCCACATAAACACAACTTTACTGTCTTAATGGAGCACAATTCTTCAGTTTATACAGTTCATGATGTTAAGGTACAAGTGTACAGAGATGCTGCTGGTGTTAAAAACAGCTCTGTGTTGGTCGTCCTGTAAAGACTTCAATCTAAAGAGAGAAAAGTGAATGTTGCACCACATTTTATAACATCAGATCTGTTTATTAACTGAAAACACACCTTCCTCTGTTGTCCTGAGGTGCACTAACGGCCTCACAATATAAATGTAGATGTACAGTACCTTGTACAGAGAGAAGGAAGACAACAAATCCACTGGCTGCTGCTGGTGAACTCATAGCTGCTCCACTCTTTTAAATCAGCAAATAGATCAGAAACACTTCATGTCAGTAAGTCAGAAACATTTCTACTTTAAAAAGGAGGGTGTGTCTTTGAAGTCAGCTTGTGTCTTCTGGGGTTGGTTCAACGCTGCTGATTAACACTGACCTGGCTTCCTTCCTCTTCACATTGTTAATATACTTGAACAGACCAATGATGGAAAATCCTGAAGTTGAAATAAAGAAATCATTATTTCAGTTGTTTTGCAAATGATGCATGAACTTCTTGAAATTGTGTTGTATAAAAATGACAATAAGAGAGTCATTGTGTGTCTCTGACACAATTTTAGGAAGAATTACTTCTTTTTCTTCCTCATATTCCATGTCAGGTCAAATGTATTAAGAGCCCCAGTCTAACTGTGATACTGGGCTGGATGCTGGATAACTGGGTCATGAATAGAGACACGGGTAAAGCACTATGGCATGTGATGCTTAAGGAAAGTGCACAGAAGATTTAATCAGTGTGCAGAGCTGATGTTATGGTGAGGTCTGCGTCTAGCACGTCACAGCTTCCTGTTTCAGCTTTGAGAGGTGATTAATAATACTGATTAACAAACCTGCTTCCTTTATTGCTGCAGACAGAAATGACAGACGTGTTCCATGAGAACAAAACCATGAAGTTAATCAAATCAACAATGTTTAGATAGTAAGGTAAAACTACTGATGAGATATTAAGGAGGTAAAGAAGTGTTAACATGACAAAGCATTGCTATGCAAAACTAATAATAGAACAAGCCAGCAGCATAAAACAAGCTGTGTGAGGCTACAATAAGGCACAGTGGTGCTCTAAGCTAAATGCTAACGTCAGCATGCTAACATGCTCACAATGACAATACTAACATGCTGATGTTAAGCAAGTTTATCTGTGTTAACAGGCTAACATTTGGTAATTAGCAGTAAACACAAAGTAAAGCAGAGGATGGATGTTGCATTTCATCATAGATCAAAGTGTATGAAGGATTAAATCAAAAGGCAGGGCATCACCAACGTCTGTATGATTCATCTTCAAGGGACCACGAATGTCCGTATAAGGTTTCATGTCATTCCATCAAATAGTTGTTGAGATATTTCAGTTTGGACTGAAGTGGTGGACCGAGTGACCGACCGACCGACATTGTTGTCCCTAATGCTAAGCCGCTAACATAAGAGCAGGGACGTATCAGAGAACCAAACACTAAATGGACCGCTGTCCCAAAGGCGAGGCGCCAGTACAGTGTAGCGTTTTTCGATTTTAGCAGGCTGAATAAATAATGATTGATTAATATAAAAATATGTAATGATTAATAATAATTCAATTATGATTCATAAAACCATAAATTAGTAAAAAAATGAATAATGATGGTACTCGCCTTCTGCCATAAGACACACAAGTAACAGAATTTAACATTACATTAAATTTGGGACGCCACCCAATTATGGAAAAATAGGGAAAACTTATAATTAATCACTTTAGTCTCAATCTTTGGGTTGCTACGGAGTTCTTGTAATGTTGAACAGTGACTTATTATTTTATATACACACAAATCTAATGATCAAGTTCTTTATAAATGAAATACGTATTGGATTAACTACATAACTAAATTACTAAACAGAAAATAAATAAATACCCAATAAATTAACAAGATCAATGGAATTAATAAAGGCTATAATGAAGTGTACAATTGTTGGGATTTCGCCATGTGGTTGGATCAAAGGGAGCAGAGAGTTGAGGGCCTACAGAGTAGTCAACATCCTGATTTGAGTTACGATCACACCAAGCTCTGTGAGACGGTAAGTCTCACCTACTTGTGACTTTTCATCCAAACTCAACACTTGGGGTCTCATTGGATGTGGGACACAGGCTCCACAGGGGCTCCCTGTTCTGCAGCCCTGCTGTCCATGAAACTATAGAACTCTGCGTCACCTCCAGCTCTATGCCATCCCACGCGATTCGATTCGCATGAAAGGAATTGCGCACAACGTTGTTGCTTTTTTTACCACTCAAAAGTAAATTGAAAGCTGTTCTTGAACCATTCGGAGTAAATGCATGGTTTTGGTCTCTTTTGAAAGGTAACACTCTGAGGTTTTTTCCCCAACAGTCAGAATCACTGTAAGTACTACTGGCATTGAGAAATAGAAGTTTGAACACACTGAAGTAGAAGGTTTTTATTTCCGCCTGACTATTTTTTTGCAAACAGGTGCCTGCAGATGACTATAGCTGCGACTTATTAGCTGGAAAAGACAACGGGACCACAGCATGAAGCCTTACCTAGTCCAAGTTCAAATTTGATATCAATACCACAGAAAATGATTAGTTTACACATGTTTTACTAAGGGTATGTCTAGGCGTTTTCCAAAAAAGGCCATTTAGAGACCCATGGTAACCATGGTCACATACCCAGGCTGTGTAGAAATGTGTATTCATAATTCAAACTAAAGCTTATTCATGTTGAAATACAGTAATTTACAAGTTATTTCGCCATTATATACTTTCCTAAAGTCTCCAAAACCACACTTTGCATTGTACGCACAGACGCAGTGACTTCTGGGTTGTAGCTGTAAATCTTCCCAGTGAAGCTGTATATCGTCATTGTTTTTATTTCATTGGCTATACAAATCGTCAGTCATCAGAACGATCGGTTGCAATTGGCTCGAGCTTTACACGAAAGAAGAGGGGCAGGCACTTTCCTTCAATGCGGACTCTCGTTGGCTATTGTAGGCTGTGGACAGGACATGGAAGCTATTATTGGGTCAAATGAGGTGTCAATCGAAACGTCAGACTGCAGCCGCCATTTTGAGACACAGAGAGCGTCAATGTTTAGATGCGAACTGGAGCTACGTTGGAAAATACATAAATAATTAGGCATATCTGCCGGCTAATTTGAAATGATGCAACAGCAGTCTGTGGGTATTTATTGACGTAATAATGTGTTTTGGACTAAATATCTTACTGGATTGGATCGTCTGGACCTTTGCCAATGTAACAAGACCGTTTTTGTTGGAATATTATCGATGGGTGGATTACTATGAGGCTTCATTGGTGAGTTGCCTCAATTTTGTAATTGTTTATTTGTTTGTTAGTGGTCTGACATAGGCGTTGATTGGTCCGCTGTTGTGATTGTGTCTTGAAATGGTTTGCATAAATCGAATCACAAGAATCTTAGCTTTCCAAAGATATGCCGCATCAGTACCTACCTATACATTTGTGTACATAACACAGATGTACACTTAACACTCCAAAGGCCCATGGGCGGACCGTCGGAGTGTTAACAGGTTAATAAAACTCAGGAATAGTCTGAATTCGCAAACATGTACAAACAATAGTTTGTGGATCCTGAAAAAGAGGAGCGGAGAACTTGCCTGCATAAGGAAGAAAACACATTCTTCAGAGAAATTCTCTTTCCAATCAAGTCGACATTTGCTGGTCGTAAGGAAGAAAAATTCCATTAACTTACGAGGAATCCCGGGCTCAACCAAGAAACTCGAAGAACCACATCGACTGGGATAAAGTAACAGTTTCCGTATTTTACTGCGGCGGTGAGGATCTGCCTTGTTTTGAGTGTTTCTCTCTCTCTCTCTCTCTCTCTGATTTTAGATAGTAGGCTCGTAATTGTATGGTAGTTGTTGTTAGTTTTAAATATTATTTGACTTGATCAATATTATTGGAATCTTATAAACTCTCTTATACTTTAAAGAACAGCTTTCTGTGATTACTTTGTGCATGTGTATTGTGATAATAGCTGGATATGTGGTCTGTGTAGTACTTTGACTATGGACATTGTGAGTGAACACTGTGATACTTAGACCAGGCACCAGGATGAAGTGACTGAGGGAGCTGTTAACAATTGCAAGGGGATCATTTATTTCATAAAATAAAATTAATTGATGTTCTATGCAATAACCTCAGAAACGTTAAACAACAACAACATCATAACGCTACTGATTAAAGAATACATTAAGATAAGAACGTAGCACTATACAGCGCTAAATATCTTTTACATTTTGAAACAGCTGTTAGCAGCTCCCTTTCTTTAACACCTTTGCTATACAAGAAGAAGCTTAATTAAACAATATCCTTTGGCTTGTTTCAAGTACAACTTTTGACAAAAACAAATACAATTCAGGTTTTTCCGTTTCCTTTGGAATTATTGCAGGTTTACTTCCAGTGGTAAGTGACTACATTTAGGTTTACTTGATTATCTTGATCTTCTGCCACTACACAAGACTACACATCTACTCCAACTACTTTTCACTCCACTACATTTATTTGATAACTTCAGTTACAAGTCAACTAGCAGATTCAGATTAATATAAAAAAAATACAATCAACAAATTTCTGAGAGAAGATGAGGATTTATTGATCCCAGGGGCAGAAATTCACACGTACAATTTGATGCAAATACTTTTGGACTTTTAAGTACATTTTTTGAATGCATGATTTTTACTTTTAGGTAAGTAACAGATGTAAATACTTCCTTCACCACTGATACTACTGTAGTAGTAAACTCATTAGCAAGACATGCTAATGCTTGCATCCGACATTAGCACACAGTTCAATTCTGTCCTTGCACTGTTTCTCTGCAAACTCTTGAGATACCGAGTATCATTTTTACTGAATCCAACACTTGACCTTCTATAGTTACAATGGCTCAGCTTTTTAAATGGTCAGTTGCGTTTCTATGCGCCACTTCATCTGCTGAGAATCTTGACAGACCGCAAAACGATACAAATCGGTGCAATCAAATCAATTTAAATAACTGCAGCCACAGGAGGAAAATAATGTGAAATAACTACAAAAAAACATTTTAAGGTGCTGAATTCTAAATTTAGAGCAAATTTATGATTGAGGGATTGCCTCCACGCGGCTCTCAACATGGCGACAACGATGCTAAAACACTGCTAACAGTGCTGACAGAGCTAACAGCTTTTACCTGAGGGGGAGCCGGACAATGGTTGCTACGCTTCCATGACGTCTGCTCAGGTTGACATTACTCCACTATATATTCACATAGAAGGTTGTTTGATGATATATTAAAGCTCTGAATGTTCAATTTTGCACCTTTAAGTTGAGAAACGAGTATTTAAACAAAACACTTACTTGTGATGCACCTTAAGTAACAATTAAGAAAATGAGCAAAAGAATATTGGCAATATTTGACAACAACAAAACAGGTAATTCAACTAAAAAGAACAGCAGAATAGAGAGTAGTAAAGACTGTTTATAGAGAAATGTACTTGATAAGATACTTTTCTAGAACTGGCAGTAAGATATTACTCCTTAGTAACATTTTAAAGCTAATTCTGTAATAGAAGGCTATTTATAAATTACAAGCTGACCACCCATTGGTTCACTGATACTAGTTCTCTGCTGGAAGTCTTAACGATGGTTATTACAGTATATCAAACCTAATATTCATCCATGTGTGTTTAATCTGCTGAAACACTGTAAAGTAACAGACCACAGATCCGTGATGTGTTCATACTCTTGGTTGTTTGCTGACTGTGCTGTACAGTGCAGATGAATCACCCACAGCTTCTTGACATCTTGATCTGTGAATGAAAACCAGTAAGCTCACAATATTAACTAAGAACAGGTTTAAACAGCAATAAAAGCAATGACCGTTCCAAACTTTGTGCAGCAAAGACAGATTGAACAGACTCACTCGTTGGCAGCACTGGCACTCTTAAAGTTGACACTTGTGTACTCCACATCCTCCTCTTCCTCCTTGCGTCTGTGGGGCCGAGCTGGCCTGATGTTGGAGTAGAGAAGATCTTCCTGGTTTCTAGAGAAGCTCACGCTGGCATAGCAAAGCTCTTCCTGCTGCTCCGCTGGTGAGCTCTGCACCAATAAACAAGAGTATTAAGCACCTATTGGATAAGTACATTTGTTGTTGGCCTGTAATACAAATGACCAAATAGTAAAACATCTGCAGGATTAAAGGTGTGGGGGGGGGGGCTTGTTCTGCAATTATTTCGTCAACATTCATTCAAAGTTCTCATGTTGTGGCATCAAACCTCAGATTCAAAGTCTTGACTTCTCTTTTAGTCGTTGTAATACCTCCTGGTCACCAGCAGAGGTTCATGAAGTTTCCCTTCATCTACAAACTGTTAACATGTATCTGTGGATGGAGATGTGTAAATCCCCCAACAATGAAAGGGCCAAAGCCACATCACCTACAGTGTTGATAACAGTGTCTCTGTCTCAGCACCTTATAGTTTAAGACAGAGAAAGGCTGAATAAAGCCGGGGTGGACAAACTTCTTTGATTGTGGGTCGTATACAGAAAACCAGAAGGAGTCACAAGCCAAACAATAGTAAATGTGTAGTTTTCAACCAGTCACACTGCAAGAAAATCAGTGATTCTAGACCAGAAAACAACATTATCCAATGTACGAAATGTGGGACTGATGTTTAGTTTTATATTGTCTTCTAACATTATAGTCTTTTGTCCCCTTCAACGAATTCATTGCAAATCAAGCAAACACACTTCCTCTTGACTTCAGTACTGACTTTCCAGACATTTCTGAAATGTTCACCACTCACTTGCTGTCTTCCATCTTTTCAGTTCCGCCATGTTTACCTGATAAACTGAAGTAAATGTTTTCATAGTAATAAATGTAGAGCAGCTGTTCAAAATGGCAGCGACATCTAGTGTTTAAACTAAGAAGGGCAATGTACACACAGTGTAATTTATTAAAAATATGCTCAAACCAAAGTCTAGTTTATTTTAAAAAAATCAATAAAACCAGGGTGTGACATGCACATATAGGTTCATCATTTTGGAAATGAACAGGATGAAAGTATCCAAATAGGGACATAAAGACTTGAAGAAGACATGAGGACTATTTAAATGTGTTTTAAAGTGAACTCTTTGAGACACCTGAGCTCTTCTTCCTCACCTGAGTGTTGTTGTCTGGTCCGTCTCCAGACTGGCTGGTTTGTGTCGAGGACCTCTTTCTTCTGGATAGAACAATAAATGAACAAACAAATGAATCATCAAATAAAGTTAATCAACAACTGAGCGATTGTAAGATGCATTACTGAATATAATCACAGTAAAGCTGAACTGCTCACCTAATCAATAAGAAGGCAGCGAGGATTATGATAGCCAGGAAAATAGCAGTGGTTGATCCAACAGCTACTGTTGTCATTGAAACTGGAAACACTGATCAAACAGAACAATTAGAAATTGATCATTTAAAATAAAATGATGTTCAGACAGAAGCATTCTAAATAAAGAAGTGTATAACCTCAACTTTTGCTTCCTTTTCTTGCCCCATAATATGAAAATTATCTTACAAGGTTACAAGGGTTTTATTTGTCATTGTACAACAGGGTTGCACAACGAAATTTTGATTGTAGTCCAAATTTGCTACATAGGAAAGAAAACAAACAACAACAAAAAAATATACATTATATATGGAGGATGAATTAATTAACCAACAGGACAAAAACAAGACGTTTAACGAAGTGTAACAGAATCTCTAAGACCTCAGGATCTGCTCTATGCAGATGATAAACTTCTTTATCTATTTGTGACTTCCAGGGCGAGTGTGAAGCAGTTGGGTTGAACGTCACATCATAGAAATAAAACGAGTAGAACGGACATTCACATTCAAAACAACGTAGCTGGATGGTCAGAGCGGCGACCATTTTTATGTGTACTGTTGCCTTTGCGACTGTTGTAGCGAGCTAACTTCTATACAAACTAAACAGACTCAGAGGTTTTAGAGTAACAACCTATCCCCCCCCCCCCCCCCAAAAATACTATAATACTTAATGCTTCATCCACACACTCTTGTTACAGCGTAAGAAAGCATATTGCTATCAACGGATGAGTTACAACTTTGCTTTGGTCATTTTCTCTAACCAGTGTAGCATTAAAGCATGAGTTAGCAAACAAGCTAGCTATCTAGCATATAGCTTACTAGTTAGCGAGCTGGTTACAGAAAATTTGCTAAAGGAGGAGTTTGCTGTGAGTCGTGAGTTTAACTGGGTTGTTAAGATAATGTCTAAGTGAAAACCCTTCATAGTATGATTTACCTGCTACAACAGTCAGATGTAAGGTGGAGTTACTACGTCCTCTTCCGTTCTGGGCTTCACAGGAATAACTCCCACTGTGTTCAGCTCTGATGTCAGTGATGATGAAGATCTGTCCTGATGCTTTTGGTGAGTGTTCATCCTCCTTGTACCAGGTGTAGTTAGCTGCTGGGTTAGCATCACTGCTACAGGTCAGAGTCACTGAACTGCCCTCCACTATCTCAGCAGAGGGACTCACTGACACAGAGGGAAGCTTTGGAGCATCTGGAGGAGAAATGAATAACAAGGAAAAAAAATAACAATCAAACAACTGCAAATTGGTGTATTTAACTAAGTAAGTAGTTGTTGTAGTAAGTTGTAAAACATTTTTACTAGCAACTGTATGTTTCTTGAGCGCCTTAACTCACATTCCACACTAACATTGATGTATTTAGATCTCTTCCTCCCCAGCTGGTTCTCAGCTCTACAGTAATACTGTCCAGAGTCAGAGGACTGGATGGAGCTGAAGACAAGCTGAGGTTCTTCACTGAGAGGAGGAGGGTCTGGATCTTCATCCTCCTTGTACCAGGTGTAGTTAGCTGCTGGGTTAGCATCACTGCTACAGGTCAGAGTCACTGAACTGCCCTCCACTATCTCAGCAGAGGGACTCACTGACACAGAGGGAAGCTTTGGAGCATCTGGAGGAGAATATAGATTATTATAAGTTGATCAATAGCATCTTTATTTAGACACCACAGGCCTCACAAAAACTAACTTTTTTTAAACCCGCCAGACCAGTTTGTAGGTTTCTTGTTGAACATTTTAAGCATAAACTCTACTTCATGTTTAGTGCTCCTTTAATATAGAGCAAACAATTTGACAGATTGATTGTGTCTGTTGCTTATTACCTGTATTTTACTCACATTTCACATCAACATAGATGTATTCAGACGTCGTCCTCCCCAGCTGGTTCTCAGCTCTACAGTAATACTGTCCAGAGTCAGAGGACTGGATGGAGCTGAAGACAAGCTGAGGTTCTCTACTGAGAGGAGGAGGGTCTTGATTTCCATTCCACTTGTACCAGAAGTAGTTAGCTGCTGGGTTAGCATCACTGCTACAGGTCAGAGTCACTGAACTGCCCTCCACTATCTCAGCAGAGGGACTCACTGACACAGAGAGAAGCTTTGGAGCATCTGGAGGAGACATTAATAAACATACTTAAAGATTATAATATGTTATCATATAATATTTATCATTTTAATGAATATTTCAGCTTGTTGGTTTCAGACTATCCCTATTATTGATCACAGCAGCTGTCCAGAGTGCTGATCCTGGAGCTGTCACAGGTGAGACTCCTGCTGGTGTAAACTGACAATAAGAAGCCTTTAATCATTTGTAATGTTCAACAACTCCACACATTCTTCTCTTTAGATGCTGCTTGTGTCGTTAGCTGAGTCTGTCCTCTCACTTCTAGCTGTTGTAGGGAGTTATTGATTGTTTCTTCACCCAGCTGGCAGATCACTTCTAGTTATGTTCTGTACATAATTCAGCTGAGTCAGCTAAACAGACTCTATGAAAATCATATTATTTCATCCAGCCTCTGTTATTGTAGCAGCACTCATGTTTTCAGATGTATGACCACAAACATGATGAATGACTAACAGTTTACATTCTGTCTCAGTTAAAAATGTTGAATTAACTCCAATAAAACACAAAGAAAAGAAATGAAACAACAGACAGTTGATCTGATTGTTATTTTTCTTCTGATGTTTCTTCTACTAGTTCTAGTTTTTCTTTTTGTTTCTTTTAATAACATCATTAATTCATAAATAAACAGCTGTGTCTACTTTAAGATGGAGAAGACTTCAGTGTGTTTACAGCTGTGATTATAATTGTATTGTTGTGTCAGTGTGTGTGTGACACTTCTACATGTAGACTGAGGGGCCAGGGATTGAACCACCGACCCTCTGATTAGTGGACCACAGCTCTGCCTCCTGAGGAATGTTGTGCTTCATATTGTTGGTTCCTCTAAAGTCACATACAGTGACAGTCTGGTGCCGCCATATGAAATGTTGTTGAACCTCCACAGGCTGACACAGTGGAGTAAACTTACACACTGAAGGAGAACGATGATCCTCATATCCTCCCTCAGCACAGGAATAGCTGTCTGAAGAACCAAAGTCGACGAAATGAGAAGAAGATCCTGTCTTGATGTGCTTTCCATTCTTGTACCAGTAGGAAGGATCTTTAGGCAGAACACAACTGATGAGACACTTCAGCTCCAACCAGGTAGAACCTGATCTGCTCACCAGCACCTGGAGACCTGGACCTGTGAAGAAGGAACAGAAATGTTATTTTATTAAACTGTCAACATTCACACAAGACATTCATATTCTAGTTTTCTAGATGTTGAACATTTGGAGATGATTAACATGAATTAAAATGTTACCTCTGACGGACAAAGTGACTCCAGGTGAACCAATATATTTATCATCTGGTTTGTTTGTTGTGAACCTGAACTTGTACTCAGCTGAGTCGCTCTCTCTCAGGTCTGTGATTCTCAGAATGCACTTCTTCTCAGAACAAGAGTAGAACACACGACCTGAATACTCAGAGTCTGTTGTCAGATCCACAGGTTCACCATCTTTCCCTTTAGTAAACCAGAATGTTTTCCTGATATCACGGTGCTGTATTCTAGATGGGTATGTGTAGCTGCAGTGTATTAACACTGTTGATCCTTCTACAGCACAGACCTCAGTAGAAGTGTAAGTCACTCCCCATCCCTTCTGACTCTGTATCACTGAAACACAGAGCACATCAGGAACCACAGTCAGACTCAGAACAACATCAGAGGACACACTCTCATTAGTAGTGAAGTAAAGAAAGAGTCAACGATGTACACATGATCTCTGCAGTTGGAAGGAACAGCAATGTATTGAACCTGTCAACTTAAACACAGTGAACAAGATCAAAAAGCAGAAGTTTAGATATTAGAAGGGTGCAGTTCATGAGATAAAGAGTCTTCTTTGCTCTGTGGTTTTCTGTCTGTGGTCAGCTGCTGCAGAGTGAATGGAAACTGTAGAGACATGCAGAACACTGAGGTGTGAGAGAATAGTGTGAAACGTAGATAACAGATCACTGACAGTCAGAAGTCGACACAAACACAAACTTCATGTGAATTAAATTTACAAAAATGTAATTTGTTTTTCTAAAACCCCAAAATCTGACTTTGCAGCATCTGTTAGTGAATCAATTATCTGTAACACAGATCAAAGCTACGATCATGGGAGCATCACTGAAGGGGCCCAACGTGTCAGGGGCCCCTCTGGCCCTAACTTACAACATGTCACTCAAAGAGACACCAACCAGGAAGAGAATCTAAATGAGCACAAATACAATAAGAACTTCTACAAAAAGGTGAAAAAACATCCTCAAAGAGACTCAAAATGAACAACAGACTCTAAATGTGGTCGAATGCATCGAAACGCTGAACGATTAGAGGAAGTTCCACAGAGAGATATTGTTAATGTGCGTACAGTCATTACTTTCATCCACATAAACACAACTTTACTGTCTTTAGTGGAGCACAATTCTTCAGTTTATACAGTTTATGATGTTAAGGTACAAGTGTACAGAGATGCTGCTGGTGTTAAAAACAGCTCTGTGTTGGTCGTCCTGTAAAGACTTCAATCTAAAGAGAGAAAAGTGAATGTTGCACCACATTTTATAACATCAGATCTGTTTATTAACTGAAAACACACCTTCCTCTGTTGTCCTGAGGTGCACTAACGGCCTCACAATATAAATGTAGATGTACAGTACCTTGTACAGAGAGAAGGAAGACAACAAATCCACTGGCTGCTGCTGGTGAACTCATAGCTAATCCTCTCTGTTAAATCAGCAGGTAGATCAGAAACACTATGTCAGTAAGTCAGAAACATTTCTACTTTAAAAAGGAGGATGTTGTCTTTGAAGTCAGCTCGTGTGTTCTGGGTTTGGTTCAATGCTGCTGTTTAACACTGACCTGGCTTCCTTCCTCTTCACATCATTAGTATGCATGAACAGACCAATGACTGTAAATCCTCAAGTTGGCTGCACTAAGAAACAGTGGTGTTCCTCGCTAAATGCTAATGTTAGCATGCTAACATGTGGGTTAGCATCACTGCTACAGGTCAGAGTCACTGAACTGCCCTCCACTATCTCAGCAGAGGGACTCACTGACACAGAGGGAAGCTTTGGAGCATCTGGAGGAGACATTAATAAACATACTTAAAGATTATAATATGTTATCATATAATATTTACCATTTTAATGAATATTTCAGCTTGTTGGTTTCAGACTATCCCTATTATTGATCACAGCAGCTGTCCAGAGTGCTGATCCTGGAGCTGTCACAGATGAGACTCCTGCTGGTGTAAACTGACAATAAGAAGCCTTTAATCATTTGTAATGTTCAACAACTCCACACATTCTTCTCTTTAGATGCTGCTTGTGTCGTTAGCTGAGTCTGTCCTCTCACTTCTAGCTGTTGTAGGGAGTTATTGATTGTTTCTTCACCCAGCTGGCAGATCACTTCTAGTTATGTTCTGTACATAATTCAGCTGAGTCAGCTAAACAGACTGTATGAAAATCATATTATTTCATCCAGCCTCTGTTATTGTAGCAGCACTCATGTTTTCAGATGTATTACCACAAACACAGTGGTGGGCCGTCAGGGCCTGCAAAGCCTTCTCTGCTGGCCTAAACAGAATCACAAAGTTATAGCTATTTTATAATTTCATATTTTTTCTTAAATACACTACATGTATTATAATTTATAAAAATATTTTTCCCATTATCTTGTTTTCTCATTGCACAGCTACTGTCTTCCTCAGTTGCTCTGCTTCCAGTGCAGCTTGTTTTAAGTAGAGCTTTTATCCAATCAGATTTCACCTCTGTGTCTCTAGGTAAGAAGAGAGGCCCGAGGCCTGCAGACTCACAAGTGAATCCCTTTGCAGTTTAAGTGAATGGGGACGATATTGTTGATCATAGTGTTCAACCAATCAGATCTTTAGTTTGACATGTTGGGCGTATTCTTTGACGTGTCAGATTCTGCTAGCTGGCTTACAAGTACGTCAGCGTTACGTGCAGCTCAGTTTTCAGGTGCAGCTCTGCAGTGAGGTGCAGCGTGTGCTGTGATTGGTCAGTGGGCGAGCACGTGACTATTGTGAAACGAAACTTAAAATAGCCATCAGAGGCTTAGTTGGAGTAGTAAGAGTTCAAATTGAAAGATATGGAAGAAATTACATTTTTTGCATTTTGCTTGGTGTAGATTTTTTATTTTTTTTTACCTAGCTTTGTTTTTTAACACTCAATGGCTGAAAAGTAAAACAGGTTTCGACCACACAGGCTGAGGCAGCTTGTTGCTGCAGTAGTCTACGCCCTAAGTGCTATTTTAACAAATATACTGTGAATGGCTGTGAGTATCAGCATTTCAGACTTTGAAAGTGGTCTGACAAATTAATGTGTGATGGTTTGAATCTTGATCCCAAAAAAGAATAAAAACCCTAAAATGTCCTGAAGCTGCTCAGTGAATTACAGCACTGCTGCTGGTGAACTCATAGCTGCTCCTCTCTGTTAAATCAACAGGTAGATCAGAAACACTTCATGTCAGTAAGTCAGAAACATTTCTACTTTAAAAAGGAGGATGTTGTCTTTGAAGTCAGCTCGTGTATTCTGGGGTTGGTACAACGCTGCTGTTTAACACCCGCCTGGCTTCCTTCCTCTTCACATTATTAGTATGCATGAACAGACCAATGACTGTAAATCCTCAAGTTGAAATGAAGAAATCATTCTTGCTGTTGTTTTGCAAACGATGCATGAACTTCTTGAAATTATTTTGTATAAAAATTACAGCTAGAGAAATATACATATTCATATATATACACACATTCATATACTGTATGTACGTGCTTTTAATCCCTCCTTCTGTGTCTGTTGTGACCAGAGTTTGGCAAATTATTTTTGAACAATCAACAGATCCAGTAGCTGAACAAAACCTGTAAGCATCATAAACGTTTGTTTGCCACAGAGTTTATTTTCTGTAATAATTCCAAAATCAAATGAGAGAATCCCATTGGCTGTTTGTTGAGGTTAACTTCCTGTTGGCCTAAAAAAATATGTCATCATACAAAAAAAAGTATGATTCTGTGTGTGTGAAGTCAGGATTTTCGAGACTAACTGAAATGTGGGTTTTATTTATTTATTCTTTTGTCCAAATATTTATACATTTCAAATACTATATGAAAATGACTCTTGACTTTAAGACCAGTGTGTAGGGTTTAGTGACATCTAGTGGTGAGGTTGCAGATTGCATCAAACTGAATACCCGTCCGTTGAAGAACTACGGTTACCTTCAGGTTACATAAAAATGAACAAAGACTCTCTGGAGTCAGTGTTTGGGCCTTAGAAACATGGAGTCCGTGAAGAAGACCTGCTCCCTGTGTAGATATGAAGCGCTCCTTTTAAGCTTAACGAAAACACAGTAATTCCTAGTTTCCGGGGATTTTACACTAATGAAAAGATGGTTATGAATATTACATTTCAGTTAAAAGATCCCCCAAAATCCTACACACTGGACCTTTAAAGCACTTCAACAGTGGTGTTCAAGAGATACAGTTTGTCACTGAGCTGGTTTTGGTCGTGTTTCCAATATGGTTCAACCAAACACATTCGTCCAAATAAACCCCTTTTGATGACAGATGACGTACTTCCCACAGATCAGGGATCTCCATGCACACACCAGGAGTTCATCAGGGTTTTTAGGATCCAAATGGAGCTGAGACGCCTCACTTCCAATGAATTAAATTCCTTTGAGGACCTTCTTACATCAGAAGTTTTGCGGTATTATGTGACTTAGTCTTTTCTGAGGTTGAGCTCCGGGCGCCGTAATGTTCCTCATGATGTCCGAGTCACAACCCCCGACTTCAGCGCTCACACACAAACCGTATCCGACTCTCTCCGGACTCACACATTCAGCTGTCGGTGTTCTCGGGCCTCCCGTCCTCCGTCCTCGTTCCTGCTTCCTTCTCTCATGAGCCCTGGTGCTGCTGGGGTTGGGAGGGGACACGGTTAAGGTTGCCACGGTTTCTTGTCTCGACCTTGTTGGTCTGGTACGTGTTTGAAGCGGCACTGGTCGCCGTAGAAACAGCCTGTGGTCCGCCAGTAGAAGCACTCGTCTCCGTTTATTGGTGCGCACCGTCTGGACCTGCGTGGACAGAACCAGAGGAGAGGATCCCGCGTCATATTCAGAAACAATGAACATCAATACATGATGCCAACAGTGCACTTCTGTGTTATCCTGTGATTATAGTCTTTAAATCACTGATTGGTGTCGATGGAAGTTGCTCCAAGGAAGTGGGATTTTCTGAAATGTAGTTTGAGTCACCAAAATAATGAGATTTCAGTTTAATTTGACCTTAAATGTAAAAAACAGTTCACAGTGCAAATGCAAAAAAGAGAGAAACAATGCTTTTATTTATTCAAAATCAGCATCAACTATTTTATTTTAACAAATAGTTTTAAAAGTTTTTGTTTCATGTTGCATGCTCCTAAAGCGTTGTTTTTTTGGATATCTATCTTGCAAGGATCATCAATGATCATAATCTTCCCAATACGTCACCTAAAATGTCTCGCGACATGTCCTCACCTTAAAGTTAACCAAAACTTAAAGGCGGGTTCACCCCAAAATCAAAATCACATAACTTCCTCTAACCCGTAGTGCTGTTAGTCAATCCAGATTGTTTTGGTGTGAGATGCCGAGTGTTGGAGATTTCTGAAAAGAGACATTGCTGTTGAGTTTTTCAAAATGTCTCTCAATTGTTTTCACCGCAAGCTGAGTTCCATCAACAAGAGGCAACTCACACCAATACCATCTAGAATGATAAATAACGCTACAGGATATGATTTTGGGGGTGACCTGTCCCTTTAATACTAATCTCTGAAGCCTAAAGCAACTCAAAGACGTGAAAGCTGGTAATAGAATCCTCGACTTTGTAAGGAACCAAAGTGTTCATCTGCAGAGGGAGGACATTTCTGAAACAAAGCACTACAAAGATCCAGGTTCAGAGTGAGATGCTCGGTACCCTGCGGCTGCTGAGCTCTGCTGTGGTCCTGCAGCGTTGATCCTTTGAATGGGGGACACGGTGCGCTGGGTCCAGCGCTCTGGGTACCTCATCACCAGCTTGCAGCTCCCCAGCTCCACGCCCTGGACAGGAGGAGACGGCACCGTAAAGTACACCGAGACATCGACGAGGACAAACGTCACGTCGGGTTCGATCACCTGCACCTCACTCACCTGCAGCTTCTCCAGGGCTTTGGCAGCAATGTTGGCATTCTTGAAGTTGACGAAGGCACAGAAACGCTCATGAAGAACCCGGATGCTCTCTATCTCACCGACCCTGTAATCATGGAAACACAGAGCCTTTAAAACTACAGCAAAGCAGTGAGGCACAGATCTGCAGGAAACGTCCTTCATGTCCAGTGTTCACAGCCAATAGAGTCATTATTATGAGTACAGTAGTACACCAACCATTCTACAACTAGTAGTACTACTGCTACTCCTGCTGCTGCTACTAAAGCAAGTATTACTTTAACTACCTCTGTGACTGTAACAGAGCCACTACTACTGCAAGTACTACTTTAACTACCTCTGACTGTAACAGAGCCACTACTACTGCAAGTACTACTTTAACTACCTCTGACTGTAACAGAGCCACTACTACTGCAAGTACTACTTTAACTACCTCTGTGACTGTAACAGAGCCACTACTACTGCAAGTACTACTTTAACTACCTCTGTGACTGTAACAGAGCCACTACTACTACAAGTACTACTTTAACTACCTCTGTGACTATAACAGAGCCACTACTACTGCAAGTACTACTTTAACTACCTCTGTGACTGTAACAGAGCCACTACTACTACAAGTACTACTTTAACTACCTCTGTGACTGTAACAGAGCCACTACTACTGCAAGTACTACTTTAACTACCTCTGTGACTGTAACAGAGCCACTACTACTACTACTTTAACTACCTCTGTGACTATACTGAAGTTGCAATTACTAAAATTACTATTTTAACTAACTCTGTAGAACAACTTTATGTGAAGTCCATCTCCTTATTGCAGTTGTCCTGAAACAACTAGATGGGCTTCAGTTGGCGGCCTTATTCTGTTGTTGTTTACCCCTAAAGACTGAATTCATGACTCCAGGCTAAATACGCAACGTGTCCTCACACACGTTCAGTGTTTTTACATTTTAAAGACATCCAAGACGTCTTTCTCTGTCACTTCCAATGTGATGTTCCCGACCCACAGAGAGCGACAGTTCCTGGAAGATAGAAAAAGGGAAGTCAGCAGGAGAGAAGAAAGAAGTTCATGTTTACATTATATTATCATTTTTTTACTACACGATAAAACAAGATGTTACAAGATAACTAAAAATAATAACTATAAAAAGAAGAGAGGATTGATTTGCTTCATGTTTTGAATGATACTGTTAAACTACTGTCTATTACAGACACGTACCCACTCTGGTCCTGCTTCAGTGCTGGAAGTAAAGAGGAGACAGGAAGTAGACATCATGGAAAGACAAAACAACAAAAACAGGATCAATGAGATGCATTTAAAACGATGAACCACTGTGGTCTGCTGTAAAGAACACTAATGTGCTGACACAGCACTTACTTACTGTAACATCATATCAATAAACATAATTTTCATACAGCGTATCCTCCTTCAACACCATCTACAGTTCATGCACCATGTCTGTTTAGTCATAATTTAGTACTGTATGTCTGCTTTAGTCCAGATTACTGTTCAAACCCTTTTACATCTTCATATCCAATATAATGTACTGAATATATTCTACTCTGTAAACTACATATTTCTCTGCCCCTTTCTTTGCCGCAGTGTGCTGTTCATAAGATAATAGATAGTTTATGTCTTACTGTCCATGTATTTAATAATCTTTACACACAAGTGTTGCCGGTCTCTGCTGTTGATGTCTGATGTGACTGGAACAGAGAGCGGTGCTGCCCCCGTGTGGACACAAGCGGTGCTGCGGCTGAGCTCTTACTTTGGGCCTCTGGTGAGGTGACGACCGCCTGAACGGTGGTGAACTTCTCCAGCAGCGCTTCACTCTGCTCCTCCTCGAAGCCCAGCTCCTACAGGGAAAGTCAAGAGGTAAGAACATTAAAGTCGCCTCATGGAAACATCTCTTTTCTTTTTCAAATGCACTCAAGAACGACACTTCATCAACATTTAGATGCTCAGCTCTAACCGACCGCCTCAACCTGGTCATCAGAGCTAGAAAACAACCTCAACTCTTGTACGTCCAGACTGTTGGTCCATCTTGACCTGTTAACAGCCAGCTAACCACATGTCTGTATTCACCACAGTTCATTTGGTTTGGATTTAACATGTTGATATTATGTTCTTAAATCAATTATAACCACGAATACAAAAAAACAATAAGCCTGCAGAAGCTGGAACTGGACTGATTTCAGCTCCTGGTTTCATGTGCACGCTTCAGTTCACTTGAATTCATGAAGTTTTTGATGGACGCCTCGGTTCTCCTCACCGTGAGCTGCAGGACGCGGCAGGAGAGGAGTTTACTGGAGGCTTCCTTACAGAGCTGATCCAACTTCAACACCTGCTCCATGGCCGCCTCTGCCTCACTGAACCGCTGGAATACACACACACACACACACACACAAATGTACACACAACACACACACGCACACAAACACAAACACACACATAGTTTTTTACACTACGCAGGTGTGTTTTAAAAAAATAAATATTGTAATAAGATACATTTTGAGTCCAAATGCTGAATCACAAACAAATTTTCTGTAGGAACGTATTTGTCTGTTGTGAGCTGACCTTTAACCCCATCAGAGCGCACCCCTTACGGAAGTACCCCTTCGGCCAATCGGGAGCCAGCTGAATGGACCTCCGAGCGTCTGCGAGTGCGGACGAGTACTGCTCCAGACACCAATAACAGTAGGAGCGGTTTCCATAGAACCTGTGAGAGTCGCGTAGAAACACTGATGTAAAACCAAAGTGAACGTGAGGAGGAGGAAGATGAAGGTGGTGCCATCAGGAGAGGACAGGGTCACTGTCGCTGAGCTCACAGGTCAGAGGTCATATGTCACCTGTGGTCCTTGGGGTTGCAGTAGATGGCTTCTGTGAACATGTCCACCGCTTGGATGTATTGGCCTTGCTCGAACATCTGAATGCCCTGCACTGGAGAAAGCACACACACACACACACACACACACACACACACACACACACACACACACACACACACACACACACACACACACACACACACACACACACACTTTGAAACTATGAGGACTTTTTACCAACATTAATTCGTTCCCTCTCACACACTTCCTCTACCGAGGAAATATTCTCTATAAAATCTATTGACCGTGTGTTCTGTGAATTATTCTTAGTAACCGGAGCTCTGTTTATGAAAAGGAACTTTGTGAAATCTTTCACAGCTTTGAGCGCAGAGATATTATGGAATGTGAGAAAATATGTTTTTGTAATTTGGGTGAACCAGCATTTAAAACGTTGCATTAGCAGCAATGTCAGTAGACAATACCTGAAGTTATTCTATGGTTTTATGTCTCAGTAAAGTTTTAACCACTAACTAACAACAGCTAACATCTATCCCTGATCTATTATTGAAAGTTTGCCTCAACACAACATATTAAAGCTACTACCAGGAACTCTCGTTTAGTGTTGATTCTGGCGACCCCTGTGGGCAAAAGCGGTAGTGTTTCAGAGCACCAGAGTCCCTTTAGAAGTCCCTTTAGGTCTGACAGTCTCAGGTTAACACTACTCATTAGTATTAGAGGATGAGATGAGAACTTAAAAAAGTCAGAATGAAATATGAAATTCACACAATATTTGGAATCTGATGGGACTGAATTAACCTAAACAACGTAACTATGTGTTCATCTTGTGCATTAGTTATTAAAAGGGTACAACGTGCATCTAAAGGTCAGAAATCGATTCACCTGTCAGAGACTCCCCCCTCCTCTTCATTTCTTCTGTGCTCTCCATCTGCAATCACATCAGTTCTCTTAGTACAGTGTGTCCAAACCCAGACCGAGTGACAGTTCTATCTGGACCCATGACCAATTTCAGATAAATGACTGTGAATTTATTTTTTCTGACCGATAATGTAGGTCTATTAAAAAATCAATGGTAAATTGGACAATAAAATAATGAATTAAGGTACAAAACATTCTATTAGCTCTCCTCAAAGCGACCAGACTCCATTGACAGAAACAGTAAGTTTACCTCCATTAACATTGTAAAACGCACTTCATTCAAACTCATCACAAACTAAATAAAACTCATCATAACGGTCTTGGTTAGTCTTTCCACTGTTGCAACAATCACCAACTCTGGTTATCAGGGATGGGCGACTAGAAAGCATTAATGCTGATCTGAAAATAACTAATCTTACTAATCAGACAAATCAATAAAACATACTGGAGAATTACATTTACAGTGTTTACGCTTTCCTCCCAAAGGGACTGAGGAGGTCAGATAAATGTGTGTGTGTGTGTGTGTGTGTGTGTGTGTGTGTGTGTGTGTGTGTACCTGGCTGCTCCGGGCCTCGTTCTCCTTGTTTTCTCTGGAGATCTGTGTTGCTCGGTTCTTCAGGCCTTTGAGTTTGATGTGGCTGGCGGCGTTGGCCACAAATGCACTGCTGACATCCCACTCTGGCTCCTGAAACACAGCAGTGTGACACACAAAACAGGCTGACAACATGTGATAACTACAGTATGAAAGGACAAAGACAGCGAATGCCAGTTCGCCCTCTTGAGATTTATTAGTTTAATGACACCACACCCAATAAAGTTTGTCATTTTGCCAAAGCAAACTTCAAAGCCATTATATTCTACAAGGAGCATTCGACCAAGTTTGGTTTGATTTGGTGTCTCACTCATAAAACACGGTGCAGGAGGGTTAGCGCTGTTCCTTCGCTGGCCTAAATCCTCGCTCACAACAAGGATGGACACAACACCAAAGTAGATGGAAAACCAAAGGTTTATTACAGCACACAGGATACGCATAACGTGCTAGCTGGCTGAAGACCAGGGTCTGGAGGCAGGCAGCTGAGAGAGAGCGAGGGCGGAGCAAGGAGGCGCTTATATAGGTGAAACCCACACCTTCATCCAGGTGTCCTCAATCACTCATCAGGGAGCACCTAGAACTTAGAGTACACACATATGCACACACACACACACACACACACGCATTCACAGCAGGACATAGGATTATACGCAACACTCCCTTCCGATGACAGCCATAAGGGTGTCATCCTAAGGTATGCGGGAGAGGGCATCGGCAACAACGTTGTCACGCCCCTTTTTGTGACGGATTTCCAGATTTAAGTTTTGAGCCATGAGGGCCTGCTTGCACGTTGCGTCCCAAACCAATTTAACTTCAGTAGAATCATTTCCAACAGAGTTAGTGGATCTAGAGGCAACTCAGAAGTTACAGAAGGATCAGGATCAGACTCTAGACTGTCACCAGGTGGAGCCACTAATCAAATTCACCACATCTTCATACTTTCTTGACTGGGCACGAGTTCCAATACAAGCAGGAAAGACTTTAGGCAACCGAGATGACAGATCAGCACTCTGGTAATTGTCAACTACAGAGCCTGTTGGTCTATCCACTACAATGGGAGCAGGAAACACCTTCCCTCCAGCCAAGTCATTACCCAAGATCAGGTATACTCCCCCTACAGGAAGCTGGGGACGAATAGCCACCACTACAGGGCCTGTAACCAACCCAGATTGCAAATACACAACATGCAAAGGCTGTGTCATAATCTGAGTTTTGGGTCAGAGTTGAAGATGAATAAGCCTCCTGAGCTCTACCTGTCAGTACACACTGCAACAGCAGTGTCCACAATTCTTTAGGCCATGCTAAGGTGGTAGCAACACGCTCAAAGTGGGGAAAGTACTTCTCTACCTCCTTCTCACCAAAATGAGGAACTAAAGCTCGGTTCTTAGCTACATCAAAACGAGGACTAGCTTGCTCAGTTTCAGCTCTTGACCTCAACTCCAGCTCCTTCATTTTCTCCTCATGTACTTGTGTCAACCTCTCCATCTCAAACCTCATTTCTAGCTCTTTTATCCTAAATTGCAATTCCAATTCCCGCAAACGTACCGATTGAGCATCCCGAGACTTCAGCATTACTTGCTCCGTCTCCCCAACAGTTAAACCAGCAGACACATGTAAGCCCTGCTCCTTATCAAGCTGACTAGATTCACGGGGCTATACTCCCCGTTCAATGAGTGCAGTGACTACTTTAGCTCTAAGTTGACCTTTCCTAAGGGAAGTTTGAGCAATTTCAATAAGGTACTGCTCTGCAATCGTCAGACATAGACAGACATGAAGACATAGAGCTGAGAGAGAGCGAGGAGGCGGTTATATAGGTGAAACCCACACCTTCATCCAGGTGTCCTCAATCACTCATCAGGGAGCACCTAGAACTTAAAGAGTACACACATATGCACACGCACAAGCACTCCCAGCAGGACATAGGATTATACGTAACAAAGGACTGAATGATGGCTTCCACCCACCTCCTCCGAGGTCCTGTGTGGCAGCACGCCGTTGCTCTTGGTCCCCGTCGTCACACCGGCGGGGACCGACTCAGTGATGCATTTGTTTCTGTGACGAACAGCGGTCCACTCCTCCTCACTGTCACTCTCTGACACCGCTCCAGTGGCTTCCTCTTCCTGTTAACAGTGAAACGCATTGTTTGAAAAGAGAAGAAGTCACATATTCTTCCTGGGGTTTACGGAGGTAATCCATAACATGGAGTGACAGGGCGTAGAGTCTAATCTCCTGATTGTTTGGATTAAGTCATAAAGGTAGAACTTCATGTTGGATTTGGTTCCTCAGTAGAATCACATATTTTCAAATAGTCTTTGATTGGCATGTACTTTTTTCTTTGAGCTTATTCTCCTGTAAAAGGTAGTTAATGGAAACAAGCACATTTCAGAAGAATGAAATGAGAATTTAGTGCATGATATCAGTGTGCAATAATTCAACGGAAACATTACTGTTTAAGTTGCAGTATACATGAGCTATGTGTACATACAGACATGATTCTGTGTATGAATATGGAGATAAAGACGATCGTATGAACATATAGAAACATACAAACAGAAATATTCCCACCTGCTCAGAAGCGTCCTCCATCCTCTCCTCTCTCTCCAGCTTCTTCCGTTCTTTCTGCCTCTGAAAGGAGACATGGACACGGTGGCAGCGGGATGGAACAGAGACGAGTACGGACACCGGTGGAGAAGCAGACGTGCAGTCGGGTGTGTCGCAAAAAAGTAAAATAAATATGAACAGCTATGAAGAGGGTGTGGACGAATACATGGGAGCAGGGGATGTCAACGCAGTAACAACTGTGGAGTGGGTGTGAAGACAAGGTGGGTCAACAGGTGAGTCAATTAAAAGGTGCAGTGGAGGAATATATGAGACATATTCATGTTAGTTAGTCGAGGAATCATAAACAGTGAAGACACAAAGAACGTCTAGATTAAGACGAGGATTTATAATGAACCGTAGTTTAAAGTCTGTGTGATGCGACAACATGGAGCTAAAAATCATACATTTGTGTGTTGAATTATATTTTAAAATACTGTCCAGTTATCTGCTATTCGTTTATTAATCTACAGTCCGTTGGTTCTGGTGCTGTGATGTTCTGGTATTGTTGGTGGCCTTGAGGTGTTACTCACTTTCCTTTTAGCTCTCCTCCTCTCGGCTCTCCTCCTTGTTCTCTCCTCATCATCCAAACCCTCCTCACCGCTCAGCACCGCCTGCTTCAGACACAGAAACACACACAATGTTCAGGTATCTGAAGAAGAGCTTCTAAAGTGTCGTAAACACAAAGTCATTTAACTTCAGAATTACTGCTGCTGCTGAGTACTAACTAATCCATATATATATATTATATATCATAGTAGCCTTTGAGTCTACCTGTGATGAGCCTTGGTCTCCTCTTCGATCTGTCAGGTCAGGAGCTCCATTGTGAACCTCCATCTCCTCCTCACATGGTCCTAAAGACACACACAGCACACAGTCAATGAGAGAGAGAGAGAGAGAGAGAGAGAGAGAGAGAGAGAGAGAGAGCGTGTTGACTGAGGCATTTCTCATGTAAATCTACACAGGTAATCTCGTGGCAGCTTGTGATTGGACGATACAAACAGAAAGGGAAAGAGTGAACCTTTGTTTCGTCTGATGTTCGGTGGTTTTGAAGAATGAAAAACATTCCGCTTCATGAGCAGCACTGAGTGCAAGAACAGAACTGTATTTACCACAAATTCTCAAATAAAAGTCCACTTAGTCAAATAGTGGCTGTTGTACAAAGATCATCCAGAGATGCAATCTGTTCAAATCAGCAATAGTCCCAAATACAGCAGCACGATGACGTCATGTACTGTGACTCACAAGGCTGAATTCTGCATCAAGTGCACGGCACGTTGATGACGACACACACAAATGAGTCAATGTTGTAATTCTGTAGTTTCGTCAGTAAAGAATCAATTGTGTCCGCGTTTAGTTGTTCCAAGATAAATTCAATAAAAAGGTATGAATTAAAAATGATAAATGTTAACGTGCAATCTTGAGGATCTTGCCTGAGGAGATGAGGCTGGAGGATCACTTCATATCAAAGTGTGGAGAAACGTTGAGAGTTGTGTTATAACGGTGTAAAAGCCTTCATCAGCAGGCTACACGTTGCTTCGCTTTTATGAAACAAAACTGCTGATACGCAGAAAAACTCAAAGTAAACCGTGAAATCTCCAGCCGACGTTCTTTTCCTCCTCAAACACAAGATGGGGAGAAGACTCCGACATGGAGTAGCTCCCCGTCCGCTCAGAAGAACTTCAGGAATGAGCAGAAACTGACTCCGTTTGGCTTTAAGAACCACAACAGCGCCTGACTCACAGGCAGGAAACAGGAATAACCAGAGAGGGAAGGAGGGAGGATGTTTGTGAGAGAATAACATGCTTGTTTTTGGAAAAGCATCCGCATTTAGCCAAAGACAAATTATAGGTTTGAAACCGAAACACATTCAAACGTAAAAATCACGTCCATGCAGAGACAGCCTGTAGCTTGTTGGAGCTCTTGAGCACAGCCGACATTAACGCAGTGACTTTTCAAACTGAGGTTAACTTTAACAAAATACAAATGTGCAACAAAACAACAGTAAGGAGTCGGTTTTTGCATCGCTGTTTTCCCAGAGTTCCTCGGATTTGATTTCAAACGCAGAACTGCAGGTGATCATGAAATGGTGTTTATTCACATGACGGTATCACTCGCTGATGTGCAAACATCAGTCTAGAATTCCCTTTGCGTTCTGAAACATGTTGGCATTAATCTGTTGCCACATTTAGATTGGACGGCTGCTGCAGCTGGAGTCAGATGATGACGTCTTTATGATGAACTTGCATTTTAACGGGATTCACTGAGGTCTTGGGTGCTAAAATATTCACACAAGAGGATTACGCACCGTGGGAACCTTCCCATCAACTACACAACGTCGAAGTACTCTGCAGGTCTCCACGTGCACCACAAAGGTATTTGCATGCATAATTGATCAAATGTCAATAATGCACTGAAGCTGACGCTACAGTCAAAATAATTAATATCTGCTGCTTTACTCCAACTAGAAAAATGCTGAAGGGAGGGAGGTGGTAGTGAAGAATGAGCTGTGTGTAACGAACCCACGGGTCACTGTTTGATATGAAAACCACCTGCTCTGAGCTCTGGTTCTCAAGGCCGCCCGGGCAGTGTGGCCTTGAGAGTTTCCTCCCCTTTTATCACAAACTCATCACACACACACACACACACACACACACACACACACACACACACACACACACACACACACACACCTCGCTCTTCTCAACATCAGTGTTTGTCTTTCTGTGTATGTGCAGAGTGAGAGAAGAGAAGACTTCAGGACCACAGCTCCACCTTTAACTGATTAATACAAATGCAACACGGCAGTGAAAGGCTTCAAACTTTCAGAGAATCTTCATTAATACAAACTGCAGTGTTTGCATAGAGACAAACCTATATATTCTCAAATGAAAGTCATTATTCAAATGATGGCGGTCAGTACAGAGTAATAAACACTGCTCTCAGAGGAGGCTGCACATCAACAGTCACTCGCTGTTGATCTTAGAAACAGAAGCGCGGTTCTCACACACTGCGACGTCATTTCGTTTGATTCTGTTTTGCAGTTTTTCACAGCATTAAAAAGGAACATTGGCACATTTTCAACCTTATCTCTACCTCTCCAAGCTCGGTATGTGGTGTGAAAACCCCCCTGCAGATGTTACTGATGTTCTCTGTGTCCCAGCTGCGAAGTCTGTTGTTCTTCCTGCTCACTGACAGTAGGGGGGGGGGGAACTACAGAGTGCTACCTTCACATTCGGTACCCGAGGGAGATTTTAGTATTTCTTTGATTTCGCGGTGTGCCTTTGAAGAAGGAGTGAGAGTGAGAGTGAGAAAAAGAAGCGCAGAGTAGTAGAGATTGTCTTTCTCTGTCCGTATACTTCTTCAGTGGACTACAGTTACCATCAGCACTGATTGGACATCCACACATAAGATGGCGATGTTTCTCTTTCAGCTGATGGTTTACGTGGGAAGTTAATCCCAGATCCTTAAACGTCTCATCTTCAATGATTTCTTTATACACAGCTTTTCTGTGTGACATAGCTTCTCTGAATAAAGTATTTCTTTGCAAATGCATTTCAGTCATGTTAAGGTTGTCTTTCTATGAGATGCGGCGGCTCTCCTCCACTATAAAACACTGCAGCAAAGCCTGTCCTGTTCCAAATAAAGGCCAATATTTCAGCATTTACACAAATTAAGATTGCTGAACCAATAAAGAAAATATGCAATACACGCATGGGTCATATTTCAGGCTTTATTGTGCATTTTAAGGAGGAAAAAGAAACCGAAATGAAAAGTGAAACTTACCTGAATAAAGGGTTAAATTTTAAAAACGATATTTCCCTGCTGGAAATGTAAACGTGACAGCGCAGACGAACCAAAAGGTCATTTGACTCTCATGCAAAACGAAGGAGGACAGCAGCATTACCTTCAAAAGGGGCGTGGTCTCCTCTCTGTCGCTTTCATTAGCTTAATCATTTCAAGGAACAGGAAACTCAGGACTAATGAGTCACACACACACACACACACACACACACACACACACACACACACACACACACACACACACACACACACACAGGCACACCCAAAGAGAAACAAACAAAACAAATACAAAATCAAATAGAAAGTGCTCTTCCTCTGACTCATCAACATTCTTAAATCTTGAGACAAACAGCACTGAGGTGAGATGACGGCCTTCTGTCCGATGTTCTCATTGCACGATTATCTGACCTCTCTCTGGGGTTTAGGCACCGATGAACTGTGTCGAGTGCTACAAAAAGCTCGTAAGTAGACCTTGAGTAAAGATCATTGTGTCAAATGAAATCAGTCGCCCTGATGCAGCTCATCTTTCATTCCTCTGAACGCTGTTTAAACTTGTAAAGTGATGATGAAGACCACAAGATGAAATAGAAAGCACCGGATAAAGATAGCAACTACATTTTGTTTTTGATAAACAACCACTTCCAAAGCAAAGAATTCATTTTCCTGCCGATACCAAACATTATTCCACGACTCGAGCAATAAACACATCGTCGTAGAAAATGTGGAATATTGGAAGATTTGATCCTTTTTCTTATTTAAAATAAAAAAAGATAAAACACAAGTGCATATGAAGAGATGCGAGGAGATGAAGCGAGAGCACGATGTAGCGGAGTGAGGCAGTCCGAGGACATGAGGTATGATGAACACGGACTTCAGATAAACCTAATTTATGACTGGAAGGAATAAACGACAGGAAGAGAAGACGGAGGCGTTCGTACAACCGCACATGTCCAGCTGCCGAGGCCGAGCGGCAGGCACCGAGGACTGCTCTTAAAACACACGATGAACAAGTGCTGGGGTTATTAGTCAGAGCGTTAGTATTCAACAAAGATCATTAATACGAGTGTGATCATGCGATAATAGCGTTGTATAAAACTTTATGAGCCAAAGTGAAACCTCTCACCACATTTAAACATCAGACGACGGACACGCTGTTCTCGTGTGTTCCTGAACGGTTACGAAGGTCAAGGTTACTCACCGAAAGAGTGTGATCACAAATAGAAAACGTTTGAATCCGAACTTAAATTAAATGCTAATTATTGTACAATCTAAACACCAAACGTCTGGCGTATCTCCTCCAGCTGATCCTCCTCCTGCTTCCTACTTTCACTACAGCGGTCTGACACTTGTGTTTCAGGACATTGTGCTCGTTTCTTAAAATGTCATCGGGACAAGGACGGGCGATGGGAGTTTGTTAAGTCCAGGATTTCCCTTCCGGAGATTGTTTGGTAGACGGCGGCCAAAACAACGGCCACATTCATTCAATAAAAAGGCATTCGCTGTGAGGGAAAGCAACTCCTTGTTCCCCTAATGGTTATGTTTTTATTGAAAGATTATTACATGTTTTAAGATTCCATTGGAGGGAAGGTGGCCTGTAAGTCATTTATAACAACATATCAGGACCATATCTGCGTTGTCTTTCCTAACACGCGCTGTAACCCAACTACCGTCAGTATAGAAACAAGGTTCATGGAATGTCAACTTCAGGCTTGGCTGAGATGTCAATAAAGCTTTAATTCAAACCTTTGCCACGTGAATGACTGAGGCATTCTCAATCAGATGTGAACATTTGAGAGCTGCAGCTGTGGTCAAACCAGTTTCCTGACATTGTTGTCGGGTGACGACGACTCATTTGCCAGTGAAATAGTTCGGGATGGATTTTTGACGTGCTGCCAGTCTTAAAGCACCAATACAAGAACGCCCTGATCATTTCACAAGTATCGACACACAACGAAACACAGACCACAACCCAAAAATAAATACGCAGCTCAATAAAAAGGGATGAAATATGCAAAGTGATGCGAATATCGTAGTAACAATAGGCAGTAACAGGTCTGTTTCCCTTTCCAGTAGGTTCCTCTCCTGGTTGGTAAGTACAGTAATGAGTTATAGATTAACGTTACAGTTACAAAACATGGCTGCTTAGGGTTTCTAATGCCATGTTTATGTCGTATTTAGGATGGAAAGTGGAGGTGGGTCATTTCATATATCTCCATAAAGATAAATATTACAACATAGCCATGGACTGGATATAAGAAGTGGACGGCGTCACCGTGACGTCACCCACTGGTTTGTGAACTGATGTTTTGAAGCTTCTAGTTCGCCGTCGCCATCTTGGATTACGGCCGTCGCCATCTTTGCTTTTTTGCCACCGATGAACGGTGTGACCATATCTGGACTGAGGAGGAGTGACGTAGAGACGCCGTATACGTCTCTGGTAGCGGCAGCGACCTGTCAATCACAGTAAGCCCCGCCCCTAAAGCATCCCCTGCTTTATGGTCTGTTTGACTCTAAATGGACCATAATGTACTAAATGAACATCATGCTGTATTGAAGAAGACTTGAAACTAGAGATTGAGACCATAAACTCATGTTTACAATGTTTACTGAGGTAATAAATCAAGAGAGAAGTAGAGTCATTTTCTCATAGACTTCTATAGAACCTGACTTCTTTTTGCAACCAGAGATTAAGATTTATTAATTTGATTTACCTGAGTTTGATGAGATTGTATTAGAAATCTGAGTGTGTGTGTTCTTGTTATTATCAATTTAGACGACGTAATTGTATCTCACGATATCTCGACACATGTTTTCATCACGCTACGATTCCATCGAAAGACGATTAATTATCATATTCAATTATCGCCCAGCCGTAGCTCTGTTTTTCAAAAGTCAAACCACTGAAAACAAGAAAACGCAGGGAAGGCTGTGTTTGATGGAGAACTGCGAGTCATCAATACATCACAACACAAGCAGATTGAAGATGATTATGATGGAAGCTACCACAAAAACACCAAAGGAAATGCAGCTACAACAAAGACTGGAAACAACTTATAAGGTGATTCTCAGAGAGTTGTTTTTGGGTGAAATCTGCCGGCTATTTTCCAAATTCGACACAGTATGAGAGTCTCAACCTGATGGCAACACACAGAGATGTTAGGAACTAAGGGGCAGATTAGAAATGTTTATTTCTTTTAAAGCTGGATAGACATTATATCAACATTTTAGACTACCTCTCAGCCTTGGTAGGTAACAGGTGGTCCTGTTTGGATTTGTTTCTAGAGAACACAGGACTCCAAGTGAACCTACATTTCACATCATTCCACCGGCTCATACCAGGAGGTGTTGTGTATGATGGAGTGTGACATTGGTCCTGCACATGTTGTTCTTTCGAGGCAACAGCATGATCTAGTTTGGTGTCAACACAAACAGCTGGTGCATTGAAGACCAATGTGTCAAATGCATCTATAACAAATGTAGTTTGGGATGTATAGTTAAAAACTAAACCTGGAATATTTAGCTGCATGGTATCAGTGAGTTGGGAACTTGGGGTTCAGTGTCTCGCTCGGGTATCGAACCGACGGCCTTCGGGTTAAAGTACTACTAGTAATACTTTTTAAAACGTTTGTATAGTCACAAAGCATCGTATGCAACTGCAAAACTAAGCTGATACTGTTGATACGTGAAACCTTTGTGAGTTCATCCGTAATTAGACCCTTTAATATACACATATATATATATATTGTATATATATAAATATACACATATACACAGTATATAAATATACATACACACATATATATAGACACACACATATGTATATAAATAATAATAATAATAAGCTCAGAGCTAAAGCTACAGCTAGCTCTGGTGGCATTAATGTCTACACTTCCTTTGTGAAATACTGTATGTTGCAAATAAAAAGTGTCTTTTACACAACACATGCATTCACTGCAACCACTGCATGTTCAACAAAAATGTGGAAATCTGACATTAAACCAGAACTAGCTTCCCCTGTCCTAACAGTAAACTAAATACAAGAAAACAAACAAAGGAAAATAACAATGGACAGAAAAATATCAATTGGGCATTTTAACTAATTAGCATCCATTAATATAAACAGTTTCAGCAGATAAATTATATAAAGTATGCTGTTAGTGTGCACAACACAACCTGTTATCAAACAGACTCAGAATACACGCTAATTTACTTTTAATTGGTTAATTTCACAAGTTTGTCTAACGTTATTTTAGAGGCGTTCAGGTGAAATACATAGTGTCGGAAATAACAGTGCTAAATCACAGCTGACGTTAAACTGAACCACCTGTGGCACGAAACTTATCTGCACCAACAGTTCTGCTGCCCGACACTTGTACTCACCGCCTCCCAAGCCCAGCAGCCGGCAGATATCTCTGGTGAACTTCATCCGCTTTTACCGCCACGCAAACATTCAGACTATCGCACAGCGGAGAAGACGAGTTCTCCTTCTCCGCCTGCAGCAGTCACCACCATCAAGCTCACCGACACGTCACGATAAAGACAACTTCCGGTATTCACCTTTCAACAATAAAACAATGACGGGCAGAATTTGAGGAGCACTTCCGGTCACAAACATCAAAATAAAACCACAAAACGATAGCCTTCTGCTCATGACTTTCAATATGGTTTAATGTAAATATATATATATATTTAGGATCCTAAATGGTAAATGTTTTAAATATAATTCCCGATTAAATCTCTCTTTTCTAAATTATCATTATTATAAATCATTCATGTGTTTCCGTGTCTTTAATTGATTTATTTGCACTTGTATTGCCTTTGTTTGTTTTTTTGTATAGCGATTTCATTTTTGTATCTATTTCACTTCATCTTATTTTAGGTGACACTGTTATGGGTCCCATAGTTTCATAGTTGGATAAAACTATTTTAGTATCACTTGGTATTTATTTTAGGGGAAATTGAGACAATGTTCAGTACATTTAGAATTAATGAATTCAAATGTATTGGAATTAATTAGTGTAGAAGCAGGTTGTTAAATGTCTACAAGCATACAACACAATATGAAACAGAATAGAAACTTTCCAATGATTCATTATTAATCTTTTTTTTTTTCAAGGACATTCTTTCAGGAATTCAAAAGGCTTATCACAACCGTCTCAGAGTGTTGTCTCTATTTTCCCATGAGGGACAAATCCACCCGTCTAGCCAAGAAGTGAGGAATATCCTGAGAACAAATGTAGACAGACTATAAACCATCTGGTATTTCCTCGCAAGTTGACCCACTTAAACGTGGTCTCTGGTCTCGACAGAATGTCTATTTGTTGGTACAGATAAGATGTATTTCATGAGGAATGTAGACTGCACATGTGTCCACTGGGTGGTAATACTGCACTGTGTCTCAGTACAGTGAGGCAGGTCAACATGTGTTAAAGGGAATCTCATAGAACATTTTGTTCTGTGTTGTACTGAGATAAAGTGTTGCAGATGTATTTATTACATATGTAACAACCACAGAGCACCGTTTCAGAGCACCAGCTAAAATAAAACACGGGGGAGTATAGAAAGTAAGTGAGTGAAGCACCTTAGATAAAAAAAACTGTTAAATCAGGTTTATCATCAACTTGAAATCTCATAAAAATGCAAAAAAGTTCTGTAAATCAGAGTCACCAAAAGAGTTTGTACATAAATAATACTATTATGTAGTATTCTCAGTAGTTTCTGTGCAAGGGACTGATACCCACTGCACAGAAAGTATAAAGTATATTCTCAGTGGTTTCTGTGTACTGTACATATATACACTGTAGTTTGCAAAATTAATTCAAATAATATATTTGAGGTTTGCAGCGTAATTTCAATTTAACTTATTTTTAAATAGTTTGATAAGGAGGGCAAAAATATTCTGATGTATTACTACACTAATATAACAATTACTGTGTTTAGTAGCATATGTAATATAAATAAATACAGCTAATAAATACATATAATCATGTGCTTAAGAACAAAAAAAAGTGGAAGAAAATTAAATTTCTTAAATGTCAGTATAACTATGCAGAATCTCTAGACAAGTGGACGTGTGTTTCTTTTTTAAACAATTATTAGATCGTTATTTAGTTTTCATACAGTTTCGTTTGTTTGATATCTGACCATTGGTCAATATATTTCCTGCTAAATTAAAGACGAAAAAGAAAAACGGTATAGTTTTAAAAGGGAAACATTTTAATCACAGACGATCAGATGAACATTTTTGGTGATGAAGAAGATAAACACTAAAACAATAATAACCACAACATGTGCAATAGATTTTTTTTCAACATCATGCAATATTATTTTTATAATTCTATGTGCAATATAACTTTCTACAACTTTTTAAATAGCATTGACAATATCTCTCTCAACATCATGATCAATATAACTTTATTTTAGTTTCCTGAAGGCTCTGGTGTTCGTTTCACTTCTTATACACTTTGTATTTAATGTTTGTTCTTGTATTTTACTTTTTCTAATTTAGTTGAATGTTTTGTACTTTATTTACGGTATTTACTTTACTCTTATTAGTGTCAGTATTATTTATTTTACACTTAATAATTGTTATTATGTTGTTCATATATGTTAATATTGTTATTCTATTGTTTAGTGCTATTCTTCTGTTGTAATCTTTAATGGCACAATCATTTCTTTCAGGATTAATAAAGTCTTATTTTATTTTATCTTTATAAATACACTTGCTTTCAACCTGCTGGCACAAACAACCGTCCAACGCGTCTCTCTGTAATACAGACAGACGGGCGGCTGAACCAATCAGAGCCCGCAGTCTCCCGCGTCTGGACCAATCACGTGCCGGTTTAGGTTTAAGTGGGCGGGGACATAGCGGAAGCGACGCGTTTGGCTCAGCAGCCATTGATGCGCTTTATTTCTAAGAGGACGCACCGGGGTTAAATTCTGCAATCTTTGCGGTGTTTTTCTTTCTGCGGACCGCAGTCATGGTTTCTCACTCGCTCGCGCTGCCGATGATCTGCTTCACCACGTTATGGGCGCTCGTGGGCGTCGTGGCTCCGTTTTTAGTGCCCAAAGGACCCAACCGGGGGTAGGTGGTCTATGCCGTTAATGCGCTGGTAATACCGGAGATTATTGAGCGTTTCCCTTTCTTTTCATTTCATATATTAAGCTTAAACATGTTTTTATTATTCAAAATAATAATTGTTTACTTCGCACTCAGCCCTGCATAGCGTCTTTATAAATGCACGAGCGTGCTCGTGCTCATGTGATGGAGGCCCTGCGCGTCATCTTGCGTCCATCCCAACATCCTCTCCTTTCCTCCATCCTTTCCTCTATCCTTCCCTCCATTCTTTCCTGGATCCTTTCCTCCATCCTTTCCTCTATCCTTCCCTCCATCCTTGCCTCCATTCTTCCCTCCATCCTTACTTCCCGCCATCCATCTCTCCATCCTTCCCTCCATCCTGCCCTCCATCCTTACCGTTAATCTCATTTGTTTGTTTTTTTTGCACCTTCTTCATGATCTTTATTATTTAAATGTAGTTTTTATTTGCAACTGCTGCCCAACAATTTTCCTCAGGATAAATAGAGTGTTATCTTATTATTTTTACTATGCGTCATTTTATATTGTGATAGTGTTGTTATATACTATTTGGTTGTTTATAGATCAAAATAATCAGACATAGTCATAAGTTTTGTGCTAATGCAGCCAAGAAAGGAACTGAAAAAAAAAATCAAGGTTCTTCATCACATTCGCTACTTAAATAAATATAGTATTATTAATTTAAACTACATGTCAAAAAAGGTAAAAGGTAAAAGTAACTCTGTACACCCCGATGACCTTAATGCTTTGTAAACATCTCAATATATGAACTGTTGTTTTCTTCTACAGTGTGATTGTCACCAGTCTCATCCTCACAGCGGTCTGCTGCTACTTGTTGTAAGTACAAACTTCTCTTCTTCTTCTTCTTCTTTGGTGTGAAGCTGCTGTCTAGTTGCGTGTTGATGAGTCTGCAGCTCTGGTTATCAGACTTTAAAACATTGCAAATTTAAAAGGAGTTTCCTCGGACACGCATCTGCTCATTTGGTGCGCTTGCACTACTACCACCACTACTACTACTACTACTACCACTACCACTCTACTACTACTACTACTACTACTACTACTACTACCACTACTACTACTACCACTACTACTACTACTACTACCACTACCACTACTACTACTACTACTTACTACTACCACTACTACTACTACTACCACTCTACTACTACTACTACTACTACTACTACTACTACTACTACTACTACTACCACTACTACTACTACTACTACTACTACTACCACTCTACTACTACTACTACTACTACTACTACTACTACTACTACTACTACTACCACTACTACTACTACTACTACCACTACTACTACTACTACCACTACTACTACCACTACTACCACTACTACCACTACTACTACTACTACTACTACCACTACTACTACTACTACTACCACTACTACTACTACTACCACTACTACTACTACTACTTACTACTACCACTACTACTACTACTACCACGACTACTACTACTACTACTACTACCACCACTACTACCACTACTACTACTACTACCACTACTACTACTACCACTACTACTACCACTACTACCACTACTACTACTACTACTACCACTACTACCACTACTACTACTACCACTACTACTACCACTACCACTACTACTACTACTACTACTACCACTACTACTACCACTACTACTACTACTACTACCACTACTACCACTACTACCACTACTACTACTACCATTACTACTACTACTACTACTACTACCACTACTACTACCACTACTACTACTACTACTACCACTACTACCACTACTACTACTACCACTACTACTACTACTACTACTACTACTACCACTACTACTACCACTACTACTACTACTACTACCACTACTACCACTACTACCACTACTACCACTACTACTACTACCACTACTACTACTACTACTACTACTACTACCATTACTACTACTACTACTACTACCACTACTACTACCACTACTACTACTACTACTACCACTACTACCACTACTACCATTACTACTACTACTACTACTACCACTACTACTACTACTACCACTACTACTACCACTACTACCACTACTACTACCACTACTACTACCACTACTACTGGGTACAGAAGTTTTTGGGTATACGCTCAAATCTGAATCTATTGCAAGAATATTTTGCAGCTTGAAATTGGATCAACTATCCTAAAATATCAGGATGTTTATGCAGATAGAGTGCTCACAGAAATGTGATGAGCATGCAGGATTATCATCACACCACTAGATGGAGTCCTAGATCCTTCAGGAGGTGACTATCACTTCACCATCACGCAATGGTGAACTCACAGACTTTAAAAAGTCAACACAGGGAAGGATGGAGGAGAGGATGGAGGAAAGGATGGGGGGAAGGATGGAGGGAAGGATGGGGGGAAGGATGGGGAGATGGATGGGGGAAGGATGGAGGAATGGATGAAGGAAAGGATGGAGGGAAGGATCAGGGGATGGATGGGGGGATGGATGGGGGAAGGATGGAGGGAAGGATGGAGGAGAGGATGGAGGAAAGGATGGGGAGATGGATGGGGTGAAGGATGGAGGGAAGGATGGAGGAGAGGATGGAGGAAAGGATGGAGGGAAGGATCAGGGGATGGATGGGGGAAGGATGGGGGGATGGATGGGGGGAAGGATGGGGGGATGGATGGGGGAATGATGGGGGAAGGATGGGGGATGGATTGGGGGAAGGATGGGGGGATGGATGGGGGAATGATGGGGGAAGGATGGGGGATGGATTGGGGGAAGGGTGGAGGGAAGGCTGGGGGGATGGATGTGAGAAGGATGGAGGAGAGGATGGAGGAAAGGATGGAGGGAAGGATGGAGGAAAGGATCGGGGGATGGATGGGGGAAGAGTACAGGAAGGGTGGAGGAAATGATGGAGGGATGGATGGAGAGATGAATGGGGGGGTGGATGGGGGAAGGGTGGAGGAAATTATGGAGGGATGGATGGAGAGATGGATGGAGAAAATAATGGAGAGATGGATGGAGGAAAGAATGGAGGGAAGGAGGGAGGGATGGAGGGATGGGTGGGGGATGGATGGGGGAAGGATGGAGGAAAGGATGGAGGGAAGGGTGGAGGAAAGGATGGAGGGAAGGAAGCACCTGGATGAGGCGGAGGAGCTTGAATGTAAACAGAGAGATAAAGAATAAATATATAATGTTGATAAAGTGATTGGTTTATTGTGCAGAATATATGTAATTTAAGGGATTACTGACAACGGAAGAACTCTTATTGGTTTAGAAATAGATAATATGGATCACCTATTATTATGTCATTTCCACTCATTACTGACCAAGTAGCATCTCTGTTTGATATTTACAGCCTCTTCTTGAGTCGTATTCTTTACGCTCACATCGTGCACCACTCAAACTCGGTCACACAAAGACTGTCAGCAATTTTTCAAGAAACGAAAAAGCTTCAAAATTCACGAGTCGGGTATTTAGAGATGGGGGGGCTAACTCGCATCCAGGTTTTAAAGTCCTGTAAATGGAGAAGCTTACACTCATATTAGAATGTTTGCTAATTCAAAGGCTTTAAAAGGTCATAATAGCATCGTGTAGAACATGTGCACTGGAAACTGCTTTACAACAGAGAACTACAGGCTGTAATAAACCAGCTTCTCCAGGCTGCTTCTTGTCTCTTGTGGCGGGAGGCTGGTCAGCCTGCAGGTTGAGCTCATTAGTAGCTTTGCCGAGGCAATAATAGACGATCGTGTGTTATTAACGGGGGTGATCGAAATTAATTAAGACCTCCAGACAACCTCTGAGAGTTGGTAGAAACTGAACGTTGGTGGAGTCTCTCGTGTGCTTCGGTCTCTTGGCTCTTGCTTTCTTTGCGGTCACGGTGGTTATTACGGTGATATGATCGGTATTTGGAACCTAAAAGTGCAGCAACAAGACCCAGACTGCAAGAAAGACCTTTCCTATGAAGAGACGAGTTATACATTGATCGCTGTGTTTATAACCTTCTCTGTCTCTCTTTACTCAGTTGGTTGGTAGCCATCTTGGCCCAGGCCAACCCTCTGTTCGGCCCTCAGCTGAAGAACGAAACTATATGGTACCTGCGTTACTTCTGGGAGTAAACAAGGTGAGTTTATAAAGAAGAACACTAAGAGATACACAACCTGTGATCCAAAATAACCAAGCTCTGTAGTCTGTTTTATACACTCAAACTAGAAAATATAGTGAAATGGGCCTAG
>JAVDOI010000120.1:257500-280000 GCA_032191485.1 Leptoclinus maculatus
GAACTTTGTTTATCTCTTTATATCACTCTATAAATCTACTATAAATGAGTCTCTGAATGCTGTGTGAACAAACCCCTCTGTGTTAACCTTCAGAACATAGAGAGGAATGAACGTGTAAAGTTTGGTGTATGTAAGAGCTGCTGAAGAGGAGATTCATCATCAGAGTCTGAGAACAAACTCATTGAGAGAAAACGTCCTTTAAAGACATTTTTCCCTTTTGAAGACTCTACAGGTGATTAGGGTAAAAACATGAACTCATAGACATCACCATGAAACTTCACCAGTTCATTACTCACATTCAGAGGATTCTTTTATACGTTTTCTGAAGCTTTCTGGAGCCTCAGGACTTTGCAGTTGTTCAGACCTGAAGCCCGTTCTGATCGACACACCGGCCTCCTCCCGATCGCTCTAAGAGTCTCAGCTGCGAGCCACTACCACAACCACGTCTCCCCTCTTCCACTCCCCCATTTCCAACCCTAAAAACCCCTAACCTGCCCCCCCCCCCCTCCTCCCTCAACACTGTCCCTCCCCCATCCTCCTCTCCAAAACCACTTTGCTTCAGCCAAAAAGAATCAAAATCAATATACAGCTACTTTTTAGAAAGACCAAATTGCGTTGTATCTTTTCCTCCAGCCCTCTTTGGTAGTTGTGGTGGTGGCAGTGCACCTGACGGTGGATAAGCAGCAGCAGCAGCAGCAGCGTACTGTACGGTCAGCTGCACCCGATCACATCAGGAGCGTGAGGCCAGAACGCCGGTATTTAGTTTGCAAAGTGGACTCCAAAGCAGCTCAGTTGAGGGATGTTGGTGCCGGTCCAGACTGTGGTTTCACAAAATAAGATTCCAAGATGAGTAACGTACAGTGTGTCGCTGCACTGCAACGTTCAGGAAAACATCTGCATCGCCCCCTGGTGGCTGGCTGTTAGTTCAGGTTCGATGTGCAGCGTTTTAAACATCGCACTTGATCGCGATTCAAAAATCACGATTAATATTCGCTTAATCGTGCAGCAACTGCAAAGTGTCGGCGAGTCACCAGACAAACTGAACTAAACTCCACAACATGCCGGACGTGAACTGACCCCAAACATTATTGTGTTTTCTTTTCTCATGAATCTGTTCATATGAATCTTCTGGCTGCTGCTTCTCTGTTGAGTATCTCCGGCAACATACAGATGATAGAGATTTTTTTTGTGTGTGTTCAGAGTCACCATTGTTACAGAAAGCTACTGATTAACAGATGTGATTGTTGGTGGAGACGAGATCCTACATGTGACGTTGTGTTAGTGTGAAGTAAATGCTTCTATGTGAGTGGAGTCGTATGTGAAACACCCAATAAAATATAAAAATAAAACATATGTCTCCTGCTGCTCTGTTGACATTGTGAACATTCCTCCGAAGCAGGCTGGAATGCATGTTTTGATTGTGGATGAGACACACACACACACACACACACACACACACACACACACCTACATACAATGTGAGTGTGAAGAGGATCTAGGTTCTTTGATTCTTTCACATTCTCATTATTCCAAACATTTGGCTCGTTGGAGGGTTAATTGTATCTTAAGAGTCCTGTGTGTGTGTGTGTGTGTGTGTGTGTGTGTGTGTGTGTGTGTGTGTGTGTGTGTGTGTGTGTGTGTGTGTGTGTGTGCTAAAGAGACAAAATAGATCCTGTTTGCAGTCTGTGCTGCTGATGTTGTTGCAGAGGCCGATGACTGACTAGTGAAGGACGGCGGCAGTCTGTCAAAGTTACCTTGGTGATCAAGGACAAGGTTGACTCCCTCATGCAAGATTCCCACAATGACACAGGGAGGCTTTGCATGCATGATTCACACACACACACACACACACACACACACACACACACACACACACACACACAAACATAGACACACACAGACACACACACACCTCATCAGATGCAGATTTAACAGGAACACTGGAGGAGCTGGGAAGAGAAAGGCTAAAAGATAAGGTGCATTTGCCTGCTTGTAGATGAGATAATATGCTGTTGAAAGACGGATGCCGGTGTTGCCGGACTGAAGCTGCAAATATTCATCTGAATGTGACGTTTTTTATGTCAAAACAAAACAAGGATACGTATACGCTTTAAAGAAAGTTTAGGTTCAGGCAACAAGACCACTTAGTTCAGTTGAGAGAAGAGTCGGGGTTGATGTTAGCGACTCACATTGTAATACATGCAAACAGACGCTAAAGAGTGACTCTGTATCGGACGCCGAGGAGCACTGAGTCACTGCAGTATTTGAAGCATTGGGAGAACGGGTTGCATACAACAAGACAGCAACCTCCGGTTCTACCGAGTGAAGCCGATGCGAAAGTCTCGTAAAACCTGCATTCTCTCTAATGTCCACCAGGGGGCGACTCCTCTGGTTGTATAGAAGTCTATGAGAAAATGACTCTACTTCTCTCTTGATTTATTACCTCAGTAAACATTGTAAACATGAGTTTATGGTCTCAATCTCTAGTTTCAAGTCTTCTTCAATACAGCATGATGTTCATTTAGTAAATTATGGTCCATTTAGAGTCAAACAGACCATAAAGAGTATGCTTTAGGGCGGGGCTTACTGTGATTGACATGTCGCTATCAATGTCACTCCTCCTCATTCAAAATATTGTCACTTCTCTTCATTGGTTGAAAAAAACAACATGGCGACGGCCGTAATCCAAGATGGCGACAGCAAAATCGTCGACCTCAAAACTTCCAAACATCAGTCCACAAACTAACGGGTGACGTCACGATGACTACGTCCACTTCTGAGTTTACACTCGCTTATTGTCAAATTGATTTCTCCAAGTAGGTCGCAGAGTAGTCAACTTTTCATTTTATGAACTTTTAAGCACCAACAGAACGCTCAACGGCCAAATAAGGAGCCAACATGTTGAGCGTGGACCTGGAGGCTCAGCACTCATTGTCGTGCTGGATCATGATAATGTGTAAAATGACTCCTCGTGTCATCACCACCGAAGAGGACAAACGCACATCCATAATTCACAGCATGCAGAATCACTGTGGGAGCAGATTAATAAGTCAAATCTGCATGACGTTTGGAAAAAAAGCAGCGGGGTTTCGGTGACAGAGTGACGAGTGTCACAACTATAATATAATCACTCTGTGTCTCACCAAAAACGGCGGTATTGTCCTTTAAGTATGATATGTATCCCAGTCCTGGCTTATACATTTCTGTTTTAAACAGACGAACACCACATGAATACACATTGTTTAAGGGCTCAGACAGCCTATACAGGGCCACACATACGGGCTTTAACTGACAGATAAACACCCCGCAGCTTATCCTCTGTAATATTCATAAATTGGGGCTTAACGCGCCGAGGCAACCTACTTTTCTCCAACAGTACGTGAAGATGTAACGATCTTTATGCAAACAGCTATATGAGCTGGCCTAAATAACGCTGGCTTGTTTTCTTTTCATCACAAGGGAGCAGCTGCGCGCCTGATAATGCATATTTTAATCTTTATTTAAATATATTGTAAAGTAGAGCCTGGCAGATGCAGGTTTTTTAGAATATTGATATTTGGTAATTATGTTCCTTTTCCCCCATAAACAAATAAACATTTTGATATGGAATTGTTATTAAAGGAGTATGACTAAGATGTGTGAAGCTCAAAATCACATAGTTCCTCAAAAACAATAGTGAGTGATAACATCATCTGTCATGGTATATAGTTTATAGTTTATTTATTTAGTTTATTCTATAGTTTTACATATTGTTTGTTGTATTGATATATAATATGATGCAGTACATTTTTTGGAAGAAAAGAAAATAATGGAGTAACTGTTCAACACAATTCTAAATGCTTCATCACGTTGATGCAAAAATCTTATTTAAATATCCCATAATAATCCAGAGAGCAGCCGTGCTCATTGATTTGAACCACAATAGAAAACATAATTATACTTCATATGTTTATGACAACTGTAAACATCACCAATACGACAATACACTCAAGTTTAGACAAAGAACTCATAACTTTAAAAGATTAAGAAGTGTTTGATGTGACCAAGTCTGCATTATGAAAAGTAACACTTTCTATGTCTATAATGCATTATAAACTTACATACAATGTGTTGTAATCTGCGTATAGTTATAGTTATAAGCACTCACACGTATCCATTATGCTTTATAACAATAATCACAACACATAATAAAGCCTTTTATAGTGACTATAGGGATTTATAACACACAACAAGTCAGTGAGTGACCAGCAATTATGCAAATGATTTACATCTTATTATGATTATTGTTCTAAAGCAGTATATTATAGTGCATTATAGACCTGGGCGTTTTGCAATTCTGTACTTCAATTTAACGTACAACATATACTTTAATATGATGCAATACTTTCCAGATGATGTAGGCCTACCGATACTATAAATATATTAGTACAATCAATATATTTAAAATCTGCATTTCTCATTATTATACAAACTCAAATTGCCAATTTGCACTGGAATCAAATGCTGCCATCATAAAATGTTCAGTTATGTAATTGTTATTTCAGCTGTATGCTGTTGAAGTGTTAACCTGAGAGGTGTTTCTAATATTTTGTCCACCCCATCTTTAACAATGAGGGATTTTATTATATTATATATATTACAGTGAGTTTACGGACCTGAGAGAAGCCGTAAAGCGGCTGTTAAATTGCAGTAAACCCGCTGTGGAGGCCGCATGTCGGGGGGTTCCAGCGGGGCTCCGCTCTGAAGCTACCCGGGTTTAACGCTCGGGTCAGCGGGTTCACAGCTTCGGTCTTCCCGGTGTCCTTAAAGACGGGTCGCGTGACCCCGCCCCTGTGACGTCGATACAAACCGTATTGGTTTTCACTGACTTCAATGTGGGTCAAGCTGTCGACAGTCAAGTAGAACCAAACCGGAAATACGAAAGTGACCTTTTCATAATAAAAGCAGGAGACTAACGAAAATCGATTACGTATTTTATCTAAATGTATGTATTATATGCATATTGTGAAATGTAAGGTGAAATGTAATCATATGACATTCTGCAAAAAGCCCATTTGGTATTCCATGTGGCAACACAATTTGTTTTTGCATCCATATAACAGCTACACATTTGTTTTGACATCTTTTTTATTATCAATATTTTTAAATCAAGGTGTGTTATTTTATCTTTATGGGTAAGGTAAGCTTTCTGGTCATGGTTTAGCATAGTTTAATGCACAATAAAAAATAATTATAATAAATATATTAAGCCATACAAATGTACTTCATCATTCAATACCGATACAAATAGCTTTAACAAATAGCAGAACAACTCAGTAGAAACAGTGGAAGTGTTGATCGCCCTTTTGGAATTAATACCCAATTATATTATTGTTAATAGTTACCATATATATATATATATATATATATATATATATATATATATATGTATATTAGGTGGTAAAATGTGCTTCAGTGTGTCATGAGAAAATGCTGTTAGAAGATATAATATAATAATATAAATATCAATCTCATCAAAAAAGCCCAGGACCTCCACTGACTCAGACAATTTCATCCTCAGAACAATTACTTACAGTTACACTTAATAACAAAATAACCGTTTCTGATTCTGATCTACAATTCAAAAAATTCAAAATTTCAAGCAACCTTTATTTTGAAACCAGTTGCCGGAAGTGTGGTGCGACCAAAATCTCTCGACGTTGAACAATTTCGTTTACGGGATTATTCGTGAACTCAAATGCCCCCTCAAGCCTCCACTGAGAGCTGCGACTGTTTTTACAGCTGACACACTTCCCGTTTCGATCAGGTCAGTCACTCTCAACTGCTTTTCTGTGCCTTTAACGGTCCGAAACATGTAGCTAACAACAACAACAATAACAACAACAAAGAGCACCTAACACCTCGTGCACGCCCTCCATCTCTCTCTCTCTTTACGTTGACGTCTTCTTCTCTTGTCCCCTAAAAAAAGTGTTGTGACCAGCGGGGTTTTGTTTGTGAAGCACTACGGACGATACCATGTTAAAAACACCGAGAGGGGGGGGGGGGTCAACTGTACATGTACAGAGTTTAAAACTTTAATAATAAAGGATTTAGCTTCCAAAACAGTGAGCTTCTGCTCCAAGGGAGGGAGGGAGAGAGGGAGAGAAAGAGAGAGAGGGGGGGGGGGTTACAACCATCTTTTCTGTCCCGTTTATCCGCCATGTAGGACGGACTGAACTAACTTCCTGCATGCACGCGGCTGTGGAGGTGAAACCGGGATATTTTGTGGCTGAGCGGCCGCTGCTGCTCCACGCGGGGCTATCCGTCTCGTGCCTGCTGTGGATGGTGCGCGTGATAATAATATCATCCGGAGAGGCCGAGAGGCCGACATTTTTATTTATTTTTTACTACCCCGGTCAGGAGAGGAGCCTTAACTCCAAAAAGAGAGGACATCCGAGGACACGAGATAAAAGGTAAAAAATAAATGAATAATAATAATTTAAAAAAAGCCCCGTCTCGCTGGCGTTCTGTGCGTGTATACGACACACAAATAAAAATGCGCGTTTATTACAAGTTTACCGACCCGTGAAGTTCATTGTCCTGTTATCACCGTAAGAAGGAGAACATATGTGTAGTCTTTAAACGAGTTTCTATGATAAAAAATGGCTTCTTTCATATGGATTTAGATACAGTAGGCAGCGTGCACGGGCACACTTGATATTTGGGAAGTGTTTTTAATGCTTTATATCTGAAGCTTAATCACAGGAAACATTATTCAACAACATATGCATCACATGTATGTTTTAATACGGGTGCCTGCTTACATTTATACGATATACACATTTATTTTTTTGGCATATATTTCCCTTATTATTTCGCATATCTAGTGTATTCAAATCGCACACAGTGTGTGTGTGTGTGTGTGTGTGTTTTCTCCCCTCGCAAACTTTTACAGTTTTTATTTTTTATTATTTATGATAACCCCGGAATGTTACACCGAGAATAACTTGTAACCTAAACCTGTGACGTTACCACCAGCAGCCAAAACTTGTCCTGTGATTTATTTCCCTCTTGTCAACTTTAATATTTAACAAAACAAAAAACAACACAAACAAAGACGCTATACACCTGCTGGAGCCGTCGAACGGTGAAGCCGAGAGCCACGTGCGCATACATCGTCCGTTATTAACAATTAATATTGGACATCCGGTGGCACTGCCAGCTGCGCCCCATTTTTTTTTGTATTGTTGTCTTGCGCTGAAAGGATCCCTGTTGTCTCGGCTCTGGATACTCCGCGACGCGTCGCGTATGGTGGGTATGGGATTATGCTTTATTTCAAAATAAAATAAAATGCATGGATTGTGATTTTGCAGAGCCAGAAGAGAGGAGAAGGTGCCACCGTGGATGTGGCACCTTCTCTCTTCTGTCTCTCTGTGTGCTGCTGTTGTTCCGTCCAGCTGTGTGCGGACACACGCAGCACCGTCACGGAGCTCCAAGGACACGGCGAGGAGAGACCGTCCAGGTCGTGGTGATGATGGTGGTTGTTCTCTATTTTGTCTCCGCTGTGGTTGAAGTTTATTGTCTTTAATTAGGGGAGAGATTTCCCAAAGCGAGACGGAGCTTTGTCCGCCACGCAGATTTTTTTTTGGGAGCTTTAATTTGGCAAATTGGCCTCCCAGACAGACCGCCTCTCTCTCTCTCTCCCCCCACCCCCCTCCCCGTCTCATCCTCGCTGTTTTTCGGGCACACTGTCCGCCATCGCAGCCTCTCTACGGACTCCTTCCTCCGGTTCACTCTCTCGTCTCTCCGTGCGTAAAACCTCCATCCATCCGTAACGGTCGTGTCTTCTATCACACTGGACGGCTTGTTGTTGTTGTTGTTGTTGTTGTTGTTTCTTGCCTCCAGCTGTTTTAAGGTTCATTGTCTGGTCAGACATGCTCGCGCTCTATATTTCGCCTCATGGTCCACAGTCAGCATGACTTGCATCCGCTCTCATTTGCCACAAGAATCAGCTTCTAGAGTACCTTTATTTTGAAAGTTACTTTATAAACACAAGTTTTCACTCAGTGCTGATACTATATAAGTACTAAAAAACTACAAACACATCAGAGTATCAATGATAAAGTAGAAAAACAGACTAATGGTGACATCATATCGCAAAGAATACCTTAAAAGTCATGTTTGTTTTTACCACAAACACAAACTAATCTGTGACTATTTTTGATAGTTGATTATTTCTGAATGCCAAACAGCTCCTCAGCTGTGAGGATCTGCTGCTTTTCTTTGTCTTACGTGACACTAAACTGAATATATTTCGATTTTTAGTGCGTTGGTTTGACAAAACAAGTAATTTAAAGTAGTCGATGCCCATTTGTTGCAGTTTACAGAACAGAAAGTGAGTAGATTGAGAAGTCAGATTCACCTGTGATACAATCCTCTTTAGCTGCTGTTGTTGTGGTATTACTTCATGACACATTCATTTATAAAGCCCTGTGTTACATAACCAGCTGTTACAAGCACATGGGGTCATTGTTATTTAGCATTTGTTATGCACACACAGCGTAGATGATAATGGCCCGTTGTGCATCGCTAACACACCACTACCGGGGTCAGTTGTAACGTACATTTAAGTATATTCATGGTTGGACATGAAGTGATTGTGAGGTCGAGAAGGCATTCAAATGTGGAATCGGTGCGTAGAAGTGAAAGTAAATTCAGCTGTGCACAAACCGGAGCACACAAACCATAATCCCACCACACTGAGGATGTAAACACACACACACACACGTTTGTTTTGTCAGTACGTGTTCGCCGTAGTCGTTACATAAGCACACGGTGGTGTCGGCATCCACGCTGCTTGCAGAGTCTTGTTTACAGAGAGCTAAATGGATCGTTGTGCGAACGTAAAGCCATCGCTTATATTGGTGCTTATTGGCCCGAGGTGGGTTTCTGGAGATGAAGCAATTTCCTTTTTGTTTTCCCCCGTCGCCTTATGCTGAACTCTGCCTGTGTGTGTGTGTGTGTGTGTGTGTGTGTGTTTGTGTGTGTGTGTGTGTGTGTGTGTGTGTGTGTGTGTGTGTGTGTGTGTGTGTTTATGAGCGTGGAGACCTTTGGACCGAGCATATGTTGAACCGACACACAATTGCAGGATTGTTATTGCCCGAAAGGCTCCTATATGAGCCGGGAGTATATGAACAAATATAAATAAAAGTGTGTGTGCGTGTGTGTGTGTGCACGTGCGTGTGTGCGTGCGTGCGCGTGCATCGGTTTGTAAGAACTACAGCAGCGCAGTAGTCAGATAACGTCAGATTAGAGGAAATGGTGGTGGATACGCGACCCGAGAAGAATGTTCGGTTCCTGTTTGAAGTAAAAGGAGACAAACAAACGAGGCTCCTTCTCTGACAGGACGGTGTCTGATAAGATGAGAAGAGTCTTTATTGATCCCCGGAGGAGGGAAGAGATGAGTACAGATGAGACAAGTTTAGAAAAAAAAAGGTATATAAAATAAAGACACACATGCATACGGAGCTGCAAAGTCATGTAGCGGTATTTACGATAACCGTGATATTTACAGACTTGAATATTGATATCGTGTAAATAAAATAAAATATATCGACAGATTAACCGACAATGAAAATGATCGTTACTTCCCTGTACATAATGTAATAAAACAGTGCCACATATGAACATAATATAGTGGGGTATAAAATACAATATGAGGGTAATATAGCATAACATAATCTGTAGTAATATGATATATGACCGTACTTAATCGCAGTATGAACTGTGTTTTATGTCTCAGATCTTCCTCTCAACACTTTACCATAAAAGATGTCAATTCGTAGCTTGCTTGGATTATTCCATTGGTTCCAGCCGCTTGTTATCTAAAGTATATATATCATATTATTATTATATATATATATATCTAAAGCGCTCTACGTGTCTGACAAGTGCTTGTGCACACAGCGTGTTGCTAGCTTGGCTCGCTCTGTGTGCCAAATACCAGTTTTCCATGTGGCATGCCAAGGCAGTGTCACAACCACCCAGCCAATCCTCACTTCCTCATTCTTTGTGCGACCGAGGTCAAGTCTGCAGAGAACGCATTACGGGTCAGTGTGAGCCGCTTTTCTTCTGGCTTTTCTTTCTACAGGTGCTCAACAGTAGGTCTGCATTGTTAATGCTGAGTGCGTGCGTGCGTGCGTGTGTGTGTGTGTGTGTGTGTGTGTGTGTGTGTGTGTGTGTGTGAGTGTTAGTGTTAGTGTTGCTGGGTGTTTCATCATGTCCCCGCTCTGAAAGGAGCTCGGTGTGATCGGGAGTTGGCACTGTGGCCTCTCCGTCTCTCTAATGGAGAATCGGGAGGTTTTTTGGTTACACAAATATTACAACAAAAAGATCTCATTGGTGGAGTTTCACCGTATTGGGTGGAGTCGAAGAAGAAGCTCTTTAGAGGACAAAGCTAGCTGGGTTAAAGAGGACAAGACTGGCCATATTCTGTGGTTTTGTTTTTGTCAGGAAAAAGTATTGTGTTTGTATAAAAGCCTGATAGTTTGATTTTCCTCATGCAAAGTATCTTAAATAATATCTTTAAATTATTCCTAATTTTTCCTTCTGTTACCTGCATACAGTGTTTTTCAAAATAAACTTCAGTCTCACAACAAACAACTTCCTTTAGGAAAATATCACGATTTTAGGTTAAAATAACTCTGAAAGTGGCGTTACTTACAGTACAGTAGTTATGTGACACATACATCAACGTTGACTTCTCGTTTCACTCGGGGGGGGGGGGGGGGGGGGAACAGCCGTCTCCTGGGTAAAAAGACCCATTGACCACTTTCGTGTGGGTTTTTATGTGGTCTTCATACTTCCTGTTTTTATGATCAGGTGGATGACGTACAAATCCGATTTGTTGGGATATCTACGAATGACAGCGCATTCCTTTGTTGTAGGCGTAGCTACGAGCGCTGTGTGAGAGCAGCCCGCCCTCCGTCACCACAGAGAGACCCAGGGATGTCGGGTTTTTGTAGTCCAGCAGGAAGTTAGCATCGCGCTGGTTCCCTCGACAAAAAGCCAATCGGATTTTTGAATTGGATTTTGGATTGTTGCGTGAATACGTTAGGCTACAAAGCAAACGTTAGGCCTCAACGCAAACGTTAGGCCGCAACGCAAACGTTAGGCCGCAACAAAAACGTTAAGCCGCAAAGCTAACGTTAAGCCACAACGAAAACGTTAGGCCACAACGCTAACGTTAGGCCACAACGCTAACGTTAGGCCACAAAGCTAACGTTAGGCTACAAAGGAACTCCACCACGGTCACATGAGGCGTATTTACTGACCTATTTTATATCGTACAACAAAACATTAAAATCTCTTCAGCATGTTAACCACAGACCTGATTTCAGACATCTAACCAAAACCACATTCAGTAAATCCGTGTACTTCCAGACAGGAAGCGCAAAAAAATGCTGACTCATTTCTGGGTTTGTAGGACTCATTCCTGCAGCTCTCTGTAGAGCTCCATCATTGTCTAAAAACACATCAATGGGCCTCACTGTTGTTCCTTCATCACCATGAACACACACATACACACACACTTTCGTTTATTCTAACTCAATCACACACACACACACACTTTCGTTTATTCTAACTCAATCACACACACACACTCCCACACATCCGTCCTGCTGCCACAAATACTCACTTGAGCAGCAAATATGGATTAATACGCCGCAGAAAATAGTCCCCAACAAATGCACTATTTTCTTCCGTTTGAGTCACTTAAAAAACTACATTGCCCAGCTGTTTAAGAGTATTACTGAGCTTTTTTAAATGTTGTTATGACCTGTTTTGAGAGACGGACTAACACATTTGTCGACAAAAAAAATACAACCGTGTAGCAGTGAACAGTAATGACTTCTCTTTTCTTTGTTCATGGCGGTCATGACACACGCTCATGTTGCTAAATTAAACTTGTCACTCGGCTAACCTGGCTAGCTTAGCATATTCCAGTTAGCTGGAGGAGCGGTGCTAATGTTCAGCCTTCTGAATATCAGCCTCCTGCCTCTCCTGATTGGACATTAATGTGTTTTTATTGAGGTTTGATGTAGCCAGTGAGATGATTTTGGGCCTCTTGAGAAATGTTTAGCTCATTCTTTGATGCATCTTGTGATAGCATCATCAGCACATAGTGCTGAAATAACAGTAATTATCCACATAATCATCTACAAATGTGACATGAATACTTTGCTGCTCTACACAGTGAAACACAACCTTTATGTAGCACTTAAAAGCTTCTGCGCTTGCTATTTTAAATGCTCATTGTTGATGTGTCCTACATTCATGGCAACAAAGTGAAAGGATAACATTTAGAATCTTTGACACCTCATGTTGATTTTATATATTTATTATTAGTCCTATATTTTCCATTTTGGACAAGTAACAAAGCTCCTGGAGCCGATGTCTGACTCCTTCCCTCCTCTACTTGCTCCCTTCAGGCTGCGACATGTGAACGGAGCTCCACCCCCTTTTGACCCTCTCAACTCTCGACCTTCGGTAAAATACATCATCTCCTCCTCTTCCTCCTCTTTCTCTCCCGTCTGCTGCTTGATTTCTCTCAGAGCTGAACGCCGTTTTGTGTTGTTTTTTTTGCAGCAGAACTCACTTGAGCCGACACCGTGACCGCGACCTGACACCCTCCTGCCTCGGGCATGCCTCAGGTAAAGTAGGAACCTCTGCATGTTGCTCCTCACGCTTACTCCTCTTTTTCCTGTTCTCACTCTTCTGCGTTTTTTCCTCCCTCTCTCACAGCCCGGTATGAATGGGATGGAGCCTGCGTTTGGCGAGGCCTACGGAGGACACAGGGGTCTGCTGAGCCCCTATCCTCTGGCCATGTCGCCACAAGGGGGCAGGACCGAGTACGACCAGGTGAGAGACGGAAAACTTTGTGAGTCACGTGACTCGCGGTGAAGCTTTGGTTTTACTCGTAGCGTTAGCCTCCGCAGACGGCGCGACAGCTCCGAGCGTGAACGGAGGCGTTTATACTCTATGAGCTGCGTTATTCTCCGAAACACCAGAGGACGTACAAACTAAATGAACTGTGAGGAATCAGGAAGACAACAAGTGTAACTCAGAGATCTGCTCATAGACTGTAGGTGTAGCCGGTAAAAAGCCATAAACCAACCTCAACAGTGACGAGGAGGGATTGTAATTATCTTTAAACTTATAATAATGTTTGGTATAAATATTGTTTGGTATTCTACCATTTCTTTTTTATTAGCATTTAAATTCACCAGCGTGGTGCCTCGGCCCTTAAAGGGAAAGTAGGTCGACACAGCCCAAGTCTGGAGAAACAGACGAGCAAAGTACTGTTGTGGATGTATTCGAGACAATATGAGTTTAAGTTTACGCTATATTTAGAATATTTTCTCCACTTCACCTTGTCTTCTGACCCTTTATGACGGGGAACTGGTTTTGTCTTTGCCTGTCTACCGATGTATAGCTGAACTGATTATATATTCACCAATCTCTATAATAATAGAATTTATAATAATATTATTAAAATAATTTGTATTATTATTTATTAATAACAATATTATTATGAATCAATAATACATAATATTATTATTAATAATATTGTTATTAATAAATAATAATAGTAATTATGAATAACAATATTATTATAAATTAATAATAAATTATATTATTAATAATAATAATAATAATAATAACAATACTATTATTATTATTATAAATTAATAATAATAATAATAATTAATTGGTTAATTAAATAATAATAAATAGGGTTATTTATCATGAATGTTAGTAAAGACGTTAAGCCGTCACATGATGTCACATGATGAGCGATGTCATATTTAAGGATGTCTCTGTTCCCTTTTTTTAGAGCGTGCTCCTCATGCTGGGCTCCCCGGCATCGCCTAGGAAACGGCCTTTTGAGTTGCTAAGCGACCTGGTGGACGACGGCGGCCTCGGCGAGGAGCTGCACCCGGAGCGCTGGGACGTGTCGGCGCTGGACGAGATGGCCCGATACACCAAGCTGGGCCACCTCGGGGTGGGCGGGGAGCTGCTGGCCGGCTCGGAGGAGGCCGTCCTCATGGGCCGCTGGGGGAGGACCCGGGAGGAGGAAGAGGAGGAGGAAGAGGAGGAGGAGGAGGAGAGACACCCGGCACCTGTGGCAACGACAACGGAGAGGGCGCTCTGTGCGGCGGGACGAGGACAGAATGGGGGGGCGCCGAGGGAGCGCACAGTGGAGGTGTATCAAGTGGCCCAGGAGGAGGAGGAAGAGGAGGCGGCGGCGGCGGCGGGTTTGGCGTTGGAGCACTGCAGCGAGGAGCACAACTACTCCCTGAGCCAGGAGGAGGAGGTGGGACCCGCTCACAACACCCAGACGGAGGGGGTGCGGGTCAGGGAGGAGGCGCAGCAGGAGGAGAGCCAAGCCAAGACTGAGCTAGATGCCGAGGAGGAGGAAGAGGAGGAGGAGCAGAAAGATGAGGAGGAGGAAGAGGAAGAAGAAGAGGAGGACGACGACGAAGGAGAGGAGGGAGCGGAGGAGACGGCGGCAGAGGCCGAACTCTCCAGCTCCTCAGAAACTGAATGTGGTGAGTTCCTGCTTTTCTGTTTGTCTGTGTGGTCGAGGACATCTCAGTCTGATCCGGGTCCAGACTGATCCAGGTCCAGACGAGACCTCAGACCTCAGACCGCCTGGTGCGACTCGGGTTGGCTGAGCAGCCGGGCATTAAATACTCAAAGCTGCGGGTGTAACACACCGCTTCAGTTACTGTTATGAAGCTTTTGAGGGAGTTGGAGTCTCCTCGTGTGTTCATTCAGAGACCATCTGGGTTAAAACGTGTTGGATATATACAATAAGGTATGAAAGTTGGTTCAGATTGTTAAACAACCGTTTGCAGTGGAACTGGAGTTTGAAGCAGCTTCAAAAAGCAAATACGCAGCTACATTCAGCTGGCGCCTCATTATTTCCTAACACCTCACTTATCTCTCTCTTAGTATCGTGGGCTCACAGCAGAACTGAAACCCCCCCGATCACTGTTTTCATGTTTGATCAATCGTTTGATTGATTTATTTTCTTAAAAAGGAGACGTCGTCTCTGAGAGACCGTTTACTGTATCTTGTGTCACGTGGGTTTACGTGGGATTATCGGTGTTTCACTGCGTGATATTCTGTGAATTACTGAGAGTTCATGTGAAGAACATTCAGCCTTAAAGCTTAAAGGTGTTCAGAAGGAGCTGTTTGAGTTTGCAGCTGTCTGGGTAGAGAGTTGATCATTAATGCTCATGAAAGATATTAAATTAAACCTTTTTATGAGCCTTCCTGTGCTGAAGGTCACGTGATTCATCATTATACAGAACGAAAACAACAATTACGACAGATTCTTTGTAAATATTGGACCCGTTTTTCACAAGCCACCAACATGCTGACACTAAAAGGCTTAAAAATCTGAAGATAATTGAACCTCAGCTAGATCTGGCAACTACCGCCCTCGTGAACTGATTTTCATAATGCTAAATATTAGCTGACTGAATACGTAATGGGAGCAAAAGAAAATATAGATAAATACATCATCCTGTAAATCTGCTTTCATCCGTCCACGCTACCTTCGTCACAAACACGCGTTGGCCACGCCCACTTAGGAAACAGGAAGTGAATGTCAGTGGAAACCGTGGGCGGAGCTTGTGATGCGTCATCTTTTGTTAGAGAGCGTCAAACTGAGATGACCGTGACAAAGAGATGATAAACAAACATTCGTCTGTTTATTTGTTTATTCATTTGTCTGACGTGAAAAACAGTAAAGATACATATAATACACACGACACACGTCGACTCTTGCAGTAGCCTAAATGCTGTCGACCTTTCTGACGGAGTACCTGGTGGTTGTTATGTTCCCGTTTTCTTTGTAGACTCGATGTACGCACATTTGAAGAAATAATTCAGTATTTCTTCACCAGAATTCTTTATTCTTGCGAGTGTAGAAAAGACATTAATATAATCATGACCTCAGTCAGTATTTCTAAAATCCTGGAATGAATACCTCCCTCAAGGCTGCGCGGGCCTTTAAATATTCATCTCAGTGTGTGAACATGTTTAGACATGAGCTCACTCATAGATGTGATTTCTGCACATGATTAGTTATGATAACTGCTTTTGTCGGACGATCTATTATCCCAAATATAATAACCATTTCATGACCGCTGATATAATGATGATAATAATAGCATAGTAAGGCAAGTTCACCCTTTAAAGGAGCATTGCATTTTTTATTATAACGCACGGTTTGAAGACAAATTGTATTGAGTTGCATTATGGGAAATGTAGCTGAATCCACTCGAGGAATAAAATGATTTCTTTCATTCCGTTTTGCATCCTCCAACTTTATAAATGTATAATAATGAATCTCTGGAGTGTCCCTTTAATTTAATTATTCTTTAAGATATTATTCTCATCAACATGCAGACGACAAACAAACACCTTATTTATTTGTAGGCCTTTGAAGCAGCGCTGCTCCACATCAATGACCTGAATCTTGTTGAACACAAGAAGCTAAAAAAAAGGTCTTGAATGTCAGAGGTGACTTCATGTCCAGACTGCAAACACAAACGTGTATCTTTGATAACGCGTTGAAGCCACTTCACTTCAGATTACCATCTCTTCCCCCGGCCTTCTTCTTCTCTTCTCCGTCTCTGATCGTCGGATCCCCGGCGTCGGATAAACAATTCGAGGTAATGGAGAGGTCGCTTGGCTCGCTCTCAAGGAGTTAACCGGGTCACATTTCCACGGTCGCAAGACGCCATTGTCGCTCTCTATTGTTGTTGCGGTGTGCGAGGAGCCTTGTGTGTGTGTGTGTGTGTGTGTGTGTGTGTGTGTGTGTGTGTGTTTTATGTTCAATCATATATAAAACAAAGGTCAGTGGAGAGAAAGATTGAGTTGAGGGGAGAGTGCAGACAATGGCGCTATATGCAGACAGGACCAGACAACATGATGTTACATAAGCCGTGTGTGTGTGTGTGTGTGTGTGTGTGTGTGTGTGTGTGTGTGTGTGTGTGTGTGTGTGTGTGTGTGTGTGTGTGTGTGTGTGTGTGTGTGTGTGTGTGTGTGTGTGTGTGTGTGTGTGTGTGTGTGTGTGTGTGTGTGTGTGTGTGTGTGTGTGTGTGTGTGTGTGTGTGTGTGTGTGTGTGAGAGAGGAACAGATAGCCCTGGCTAATGGCTAGGATCAGACTTCACGTTTTATTAACTTTCAGTCAGATTTAATCCCGCTAGGAATGAATGTTTTCATTATTTATATCTTATGTCTTATATTCGTGTGTTTTCTCGCTGAGCTCTGGTGGATCTTGAAAGACGCGTCTCTCTCTTTGGCTGTTTGGGAGCTTGGCGTGTTGTATTATTTATGATCGCGTTATGCATGGCTCTGCACGCCTGAGGCTAATCTCCTGTGACGTTTGTAGCACACATGCACGTAGCGGCGGCGGCTTTGTCACCGGGACATACGGCGCGTTTGTGGATTAGGGTTCACAGCGTGATTTCATACCAGGTAAACATTAACACCCGTCAGTCATATTAACTGGCAGGGTATTTCTCTTCTATTAATTAAATATCTTATACATGGCTGTCATCGTTGTCCTCTGTTGTCTTCATGATATATCAATAACACATTCTTCTGTATTTGAATCATTGCTTCTCTGTGATCAGGTGACCAGATTACGCTCACAAATGTATATTTATTTGACCTTAAAATGGAGATTGATTGATTATTTCACGTTTCCCAAGCTTAAAATGTATGCTAAGAATACATTTTGACACAATAATGAGGAACTTTATTACTCCTTTTAGAATTTTAGAGACACTGAATATGCAGGCCAAAAATAAACGTGTATTAAAACACACTTTGTTGTTTGCTGGAATCACCACAACTGCAGCAAATTAAACTAAAAAAGTTGCACCAGAGAGATTCTCTGTGGTGCAACTGAGAGGAGATGTTGTGAAATGTTTTTATTATTATTAATATAATTACAGGTCAATCCGAGGTTAAAGATGGTTCAGAAGTTCAGTCACTTATATACAAAGTTCCTTGTGATTCATTGCCGTGTGTTTCACAGTGGAACGATTGTATCGAGGTTTAAAACGTGAACAAATAAATAAACCTTCACAATGAGTCGATTGTGGTGAATTTCCATTATTGTGAAACTCATCCCAAATTACTTGGAAAACTTGTTTGCTGTCACGGTAGAGAAGTGACACATGGACCCTGAGAGAATAAATACAGGATTTATGTAAGAAAGAACACAATGTTATATAAAAAATACATTTATTTATTCATGCAGGAGGACCTTATGATTATGATTCACTAATGCAAGATTGTTTTTCAGTAAAAAAAAGGATGTTTTATGAGACTTACAAGGTTATTTATTGTCAGTGTACAACGGTGTGTGTGTCCTATCAATTCAATTCAATACAAATATTAGGTTCATCACAAAAATGTACGGTAAAGTGATTCTATCATTGAAAGAGTTTTAAGCAAATATTAATGATTTTCGGGATGATATTGTGAATCGCAATTATTTTGGCCAGAATGAATGTGATGATGTTCATATCGTCACACGCCTCCTACTGACAGTAAAACCTTTTGAGGACGTTAGTGGTGATGCGTCTCTGGTGGGCCAACACCGGAGGGAAATACCCTAAAGCACTATTTAATAGGCTGACTGTGAAACTTGGTTTCAGACGTTCGTGGTTCCCAGAGGTTGAATTCTGATCATTTCGTAGATACAATAACTCTGCTGGGCTCCTAATGTGTCCAATACTGTGGCTCTTGATGGTATTGTGAAAAGCCAGATTACTGTGTTGTGGATAATCACATTCCTTAGATGATGAATCTTAATGCTTACCTTTCTTCTCACCTTTCCTCACCCCTCATGGCCAAAACGAGCGAGGACCACTGAGCAGGTCCCCGAACATGTGACTAATAACTTGGCTCCACGCTTAAATTAAACTTTATGTTTTTGACCCACTCGTGGTGATCGAAGAAGTTATTTTTGTATCCATTGAATCCTTTTGAGACTCGTAGGACAGCTAACACGGCTGGAGACTTTAATCCTGTTTCATAAAGAACATACTTGTCCTAACGTACGCTCATTTGTTTACCATATTTTATTGTAAATTTTCATATTTTCTATTTTTAAATTACTTATACGACTGCACTGTGTTTATCGTTATGCACCAATCAACAAGCCAGATTCCTTGTATGTGTAACGCACTTGACAACAAACCATTTCTGATTCTAAATTGATGACAAAGTCATGTTTTAGATAGTTTTCCCCCATGTTGGTAGCCTTTTACCGCATTTGTATCGACGCACAAATTCATAATTCTTGTCGTTTCCCTTCAGAGGTGGAAGCCGAGCCGGCGAGCCAGCCAGGCGAGCGTCCGTCGAAGCGTCGCTGTTTCTGGGAGTACCGGCGAGCCCGAGAGTCGGCCACGAAGAAGAAACTGGGCGGAGACGTCCACTGGTCTCTGTCCTGGAGCTCCAGCACTCTACCCAGCACGCTGTACCGCAGAGAGGGTGAGAACGCCGCAGCACTGACCGGTTCACTGCCATTAATAGTTCAATCAAAAAGGAAAAGATAATTGAGGGATTCATTGTTAGTTGCAGCACCGATCACATAGAGGTGAAGCTAGAAATAAAAGTGTAAAGATCCACTGAATGAGGAGAAATTCAAAAACGATATTCACACTGCAGCTGAAAGTGTCCCATTTCTTCTCTCTCATGTGAGATAAATCGGATCTGGACCCTCAGGCATGTGCCCTACATACAACTTTCATGTCAAAATCTGAATTCTTTAACGCTTCCCTGCTAAGTGAACTGTGCAGCAGCTTGGCAGCCTTTGTTCTTCAGAAGAATCCACTATCTACTGCCTCACAAATAACATTCGGGATTGTCCTATATTTTATATATATATATATTTATTTAACTGCTACTTCTAAAAACTATGATGCCATTTGTTTAGCTGGACAATTACATCCGGATATCTTATCCCCATAGACTGTATATAAGTACATGTGTAAGAATATAGACGTGAACGTAGTCACCGTGACGTCACCCATTGGTTTACGGACTACGGGTTTGAAGCCTTTAATTTGTCATTTTGGCCGTCGCCATCTTGCTTTTTTTGCAACCAGAAGTGGCACCAGAGGGTAAAGCAAAGTACAGTCGAACGCTGTAAAAGACATTTTAAAAGGCGACCAAAATGTTACGCTTAACTTTCGCGAATTGAAAACACTGTGAAAGAGTTAAAGTTGTAAGATGATAGAGACCTGTCAATCACAGTAAGCCCCGCCCTAAAGCATACCCTGCTTTATGGTCTGTTTGACTCTAAATGGACCATAATGTACTAAATGAACATCATGCTGTATTGAAGAAGACCTGAAACTAGAGATTGAGACCATAAACTCATGTTTACAATGTTTACTGAGGTAATAAATCAAGAGAGAAGTAGAGTCATTTTCTCATAGACGTCTATAGAACCAGAGGAGTCGCCCCCTGGTGGACATTAGAGAGAATGCCGGTTTAAGACATGAAGCTTTGGCTTCACTTTTCAGGTTGCCGCCTGCTTATCCCGTTATAAGGATTTCTTGGTGACAGAGTATGGTTTGGAATCTTGACAAAGTTATGAGGACGTTTGGCTGCACAGCATACATTTGGCACACTGGTGGGTTTGTGGGTGTTGAAAAGATTGAGGATTGAAAGACTTTTACAGACGAGTATTGAATGAATTCTTTTGTCCTTTGTCCAGGCAAAAAAGGACGCCGCAAAGCTCGCAAGACAGACGCCAGCGACCTGACACCAAACCCCCAGAAGCTCCACAACATCGGGGAGCAGCTGCAGAAGCTCAACGCCGCCATCGACGGCATGGGCCCGGTCAACGACCTGCCCGCCGTGGCCCGAGCCCGGTCCCGTAAGGAGAAGAACAAGCTGGCCTCCAGGTACCAGACTCCACTTACTGCCCTCCTTACAGCCTCTGCGCCAAGTCAGAGCCCGGGGAGACTTTCCGTATCGATTTATCTGGCATGAGTGGGCATTTTGGTTTGGTTTTCAGCGATTGTACATCATTTGCAGAAAGAAATGGATGAGAATCCTTCGTGCCTCTGTGGTGTTGCATCTGCAGTCATTTAGCCTTCAAGATCGGTTTTCAAATAGGAGGGCAGTCAAGTAGTTGACCTTCTTATACGGTTTTCTGGAGGACATGGAGAGAGAAGAATGTATTGAGAAATACATCTAATCTCAGTGGAATTTAAGGATTTGATGGAATGAAAGAAAATGGCCTCTTTTTTTTTTTTGTCAGGAGGCTTCTGATTTCAACTCTTCCCCGGTGAAACACAGGGTACCATACTGGAGATGACCTTCTAAATCTCAGCCTTACTCCGAACTCAGTCAAAAGATGTCCCCAGGGACGATAAACACAACACAAATGATTTGGGAAATGTAGGTGATGAGTGTATTTTTAAGTTGATTGGTTTATCTTGGACAAGAGCAGGATGGAATAAATGAAGAAAAGATGGAGGAAAGCAGAGGAAAACAACAGAGGAGATGAGATGAAGGAGGCAGGATGAAAGGCTGAATGGGAGGAAATCAGGGCAGGATTGAGGAGGCAGACGAGGAGTTAGACGAGGAGAGGAGGGTCATAGAAAGTTCATCTCTGGATGGTGGGAGGGAGGAGAATTTGGGGGAAAGGACATTATTACCAGGCAGCTTAAAGAGGAGAGAGACTCTGGGAATATCTTATTATTCCAAAACGTATTCAAGACACAAACGCATCGGATCGAAGGATGATCGAAGCATTGAGAGTAAAGTGTACGGTTAAATTCAGAGGTAGCGGTTGGCTGGGATTATTCTACGATTGTCTCAATCTTGTCATAAACTGGCCACTGACCCAGGGACCAGACCTACAGGGAATACTGTACTGTCAAATCCGTTAGCTGTTAGCGGTTAGCCAAACACACCGTCCAGCTGCGAGGTACGCAGCAGTATGTGTACTAGCAGTTCTGATAGCTGTTAGCCATGCGATGCACTGAGCTATGTTATCGCTAGCGGCCCCGCTGGCTAGGGGCCGGTAAGTGAGTGAGGTGTCAGCAGGCAGTCAATGGCAGTATAAAACAGGTGATGAAAGTGTGAAGTCACCGCAACCACAGGAGGTCCTTGAGCATGCAGCCTTAAACTGTCCACCCAAAACATTATGCAGTTTGCTCAAGCAGAAAGCCAGATTAGCCGTGGACAGACGCAGAGGCGCACACTCGCTCAATCACTCACCCACATGATTCTCATGGCGGAGATAACGACGTCTTTATTGAACGAAAACAAACTCCAAAATGGCTAAATCTATGTATCATCTTTGTCAGAATGAACTGCATTAACCAGCTTTATTCTCAAAAGTCTTGCAGTATCCCTTTAAAGTTAAACTAAATTGTTTGTTGCAGAGCTGCCAGCTGAATCGTTTTATC
>JAVDOI010000120.1:285000-315000 GCA_032191485.1 Leptoclinus maculatus
TCTCTTTCCACGCCTCCTCCCTCCCAGCACCACCAACCAACTGACCACGCTTCTCGACGATGTACACACTCGACTATAAGCAAAGAGGGTGGAGATGCTCGGAAGGAAGGAGGAAGGAGGAAGGAGTAGCCTAAACAAAATGGCAGTAAATTGCCACCCTGCTCCTGGTCGTCTCCTGTTGGCCCTCCAAACCGTCTTCACTGCTCCGTCTCTGCAGGCTGCACCACAACCACCGCCAGGCCAGATCTGCTGCTGCTGCTGACGTCTCTGTGTTCTGTCCGTCTGTCCGTGTGTGTGTGTGTGTGTGTGTGTGTGTGTGTGTGTGTGTGTGTGTGTGTGTGTGTGTGCGTGTGTGTGTGTGTGTGTGTGCGTGTGTATATACATACTGTATGAGCGTATATAGCGTTCCTCTCTCCCTCTCTGTGTGCTGTATCTGTATCCCAGTGTGCCTATGAATAGACATTGCACTGTTTTTTGTAGATGGTCGTAGTTGTCGGCAGGGGGGCCGGTAGTGAGGCGGGGGCCACAGGGGGCATTTGAGGATAAAGGAAGTGCTTAGAATAAGGAAGTGGGAGGAGCGCAGGCCTGGAAAAAAAAAATATATATATATATATATATATATATTTTTGTCTGGGCTCCTATAGAAGCACTGCATACCATTCGGATTGCATCGGCATCTGAAACATCTGTAACAAGTCCAGCTGTTGTGGGAAACAAAGTCCTCGGAGCTTTAACCCCCCCCCTCCCTCTTTAACACCCCTTCACCCCATTAAAATGTAAGCAAAGTCTAAAAGAAGAAAAAGAAACTGCACCTTAATTCAAACTGACCAAAGATACTGAAACCACTCAAGACACCAAAAGCGCTCGCTGCTCCAGATGCTGCCAACCATTAACACATCGTTTTGTTTCGGGGGGGGGGGGGGGGGGGCGACTGACATATTTTGTGATTGTTGTCATGGTCCGTTAAAAAGGACGACGTTCTCTTCACCCAAAATGCACTACTGTCACGGACCCGAGCCAGACAGACAGACTGACGGCTCGCTGTGTGGTCGGCCTTCTCGCTCTGCAGCCTGGGGGCTCCTTGTCGCTTTATTTTTAAATAATAATTATTTATTTTTCACCCACAAAAGGGAAAGTGTCCTCAATGCCCCCCCCCCCCCCCCCCAGCCCTCTCCTCAGCCCCCTGACCTGACTTATGTAGCGCACCTTCCTGAATTGCAACGACAACTAGAGAGAATAACACTTGTAGATCTAGAAAGCAAATAAGATTTGTTTTGTTGTTGTTTTTTATTATGATTTTCTTGTATTTGCCACCGCTCACGTCGTGGGTGTCGGTCATGAGAGATTTTTTTAAAAATCTGCCTTTTCTTCTGTGGTCTTTGCTGAAGCTGTAGACCGACCTGTCCAAGGTCTCTAAATGTTGTTGGACATTAAAAAAAGTCAAGGACTCTTTGAATTGCACTGTGGTAAGAAAGAGCAACTAAGCACCTTGGAAGAGCGCTTCAGACCCTCCGACGCAGAGAAAGAACCTTTCTGTCTGAAGACAGATATTGATTGAGAGGCTCGTCGTGGGCGCTCAGCGCTTTGTGACCGACCGGTCTCGGTTTTGTTTGAGTATGGTGCTACTGTAAAAAATATAATAGCAATGCAAACGTGAGCAGAGGCATGGGGGGGGGGGGGGGGGGAGGGGGGGCAGTAACCGGCATGTTCTGTTGTAAGAGGCCGTGTGTTTGCATAATGACGCCTTTCTGAAGTGCCTGCAGCTCAGAGCCACAGGGACCTGTGTTATTATGCCGGATCTGAGGTAAAGAAACCCATGACTACTGCTCCCAGCTGACTTCACTCGGCTTTACTTAAAAGAAAAACAAACCCTGCGTTGGGTCCGATCACATATTCAGCCAAAAAAAAAAAGAAAAGAAAAAGCCAACCAAAACATTTCCCTTTCAGATTAAACCCTCTACATGGAAGCAGTAGCTGGCACCGGCTCCTGTGAACATGGACTCAGAGGAGCGGCCGTTAGCTGAGCATTCCCCTTTTCTGTTTCTCAACCTTGACTCCCGTCTGGGCCGCGTTCCAAAGCTCTGCAACGTTCGCCTCCTATGGAAACTCTATTTCCTGTCTCCAGCAGGAAAAGAGCAGCGGACCTTAAACTCTTCACCTCCTTCAGGTCTCACTCGTGGACATTTTTTTTTTTTAAAGATGAGGACGCAAAGAGTTCAGCGCAGTTTGTCTCGTTTCCTGTGTCCTTTTCTTTACTTTTTAATCCTGGGAAATGTAGTCTTGTGGTCCAGATGGAAAAGTTTCCTCGTGGTGGTCTGAGCTTTTTAAGCTCTGATGCCAAAGACAGATAGTGTGATGTCACCGCAGAACGCCTGGTCGGGTTTCATGTGACCGCTTTCCAGGAACCCGGCTCGGGTTAGCGGTGCCTCGGTTAACCGGCCCGGGTCAACCGAGGCACCGCTGTGATTTTGAAGAACACAGAACTGATGCTCTCAGCTCTAAAATACAGCAAAAGTCTGACCTAATTTGGACAATGACTTTGCTTAAACTTGGACGATTCTTATCTGAGTCACTTCCTCGTCGGGCGTCACCGTCTGACGGAGACAGAAGGAAGTAAACAGAGGTTCTTTTAGTGAAAGCTGGATCCACATCAGCTGTTTTGGGGGTCAAGAGATTCAGCTCACCAACATCCTGAGATGTCTAGAGGGGCTGCTAATGAAGAACTCTGTTTTAACTCCAGCAGCGTTTGACTGTGAGCCACATCTTCTGTTAGAGACGGACTTTCTTCTATTAAAAACACTAAGTAGAGCGGAGTGACGGAGGACCCTTCCTCTCCACCGTCGCCGTTGAGGCCCCGGCTGAATAGACCCATCAGTAAGCTGACACTGGTGGGACGCCACTGACCTCCGGGTGCCCGAGGGGGGGGGGGGGGGGGGTCTCCGGTTTCAAAGGCGACGGGCCTCCGGGGTAGAGGAGGCCGGGGGAAACGGCACTTAGAGCCGATGGGGCCTCGGAACAGTTTATCCGAGACCTCTTAATCCTCACCGCCACCTCCACCCCGCTGTCACGCTCTGACAGCTACAGAGGAGGAGGAGGAGGAGGAGGAGGAGCTGCAGCAGTCTGCACCCCCCCCCCCCCCCCCCTCGTCTCCTGTGTCACTGGCCTGGAAACCTCCATCTGGATGGAGGGAGGTGTCAGTTTTAGACCTGCAGGTGTTGTTTGCGCCCCTCGTGTCTCGTCACTATATTCAAAGATAAGCATCGGTTTTTTTTTAATTAATGAAATATTAAAATCTCTGGCGATCTTTCAACAAAAACAATAACCCAGAAGGTCATTTAAAAGACAGCCTGTTTCCTTAAACAGCCTCTTCATATGAGACCCGACACGTTCTCACAGTTTTCTGACAAACACAAGAGATTTCTGTATTTGTGGCTTTCCCTAGAAAATGTCTTAAATATATGAAGATAAAGAAACTTAATCATTTAAAAACACTGTTAATGCGTCCGACAAATAAGCAACAAGAAAATGAGATTATCGACACCGATCTCGTCCGTTAGACACGAAGCGAGCGCCTGCAGGCTGGTTAGCCTAGCTTAGCATAAAGACCGGCGTTTTTTGTTTTTAAATGAAAACGTGGTAGTGTGGATGTCGCATTTTGTATCTCAAATTCTATTCGTACTATTCGTTCAAGTCCGAACGGTCTAAAGTAGCGACACGTGTACGCAGCGGTCCAGTGAACAGGTTCACGTGTTTTACAGATGTTGTTGAAACATCAGCCAGAGATTTGAAAACATCTGAACTGTGATGATGAGACACGAGAGGCCGCTGGGAGACAAACCTTTGTGGCTTTAACCAAAAACCAGAGTGAGTCGGTTCTGTCGGATTTCGTTACAAGTGAGACGAGAGAAGACCGAATGTCTTTAAATCCATCTGAAAACATGTTGAAGGAAGAAGAGCAAACATTCCACACCGCCGTGTCATATAATGTACAGCAACTCTTATACTTCTTCTCTTTTCTGTCTGTCTCTCCGTAACCCAGTAATCACGATGCTACAGTAATACTTCGGACCTGTTAACACATTAACTCATCTTTAATGTCCTTCGTCAGTAAGTTACCTTTTGAGAAAATAGTTCAAAAAATTTAAAAAAGAAATACAAGAAGTGCCGTACAAATAGAAGCCTAATATTTTTTGTTTTGTGTGAGTGTACTGTACACCTGTATAATGTATATTTTAATATTTATATGCAGCTGTTGTATTAAAAGTATATTTTTAAGATAAGAACGGGGTCTGTGTTCCTTTAAATGTGTCGTATGTTTGGGCATAATGAAAGTAGAACTGATTATTATATTATGAACAAACTGTGAAGCTGTAGGTGAGGTGACCGTGTGATCGATGCATGTTGCGGGGTTTGCATGAGCGCTGCGCAGCGCCGCCAGCGGGCCACACAGAGTCCCTGCACCAGTGAGGGCCTCGGCTCTGTGGAGTCACGAGCCAACTGCCGATCAGGCTCCTCCCCCAGCTTCCGGGTTCACTTTAACCCTCTGTTGTCCTACAGAGGAGCAACTAGAGGCCCACGTCCCAAATGTCCCCCTAAAGCCTCAGACCCTGAACCCTCAGGGACTCACTGACGTCACCTATATGTGTATATATATATATATATATATATGTGTATATATATATATATATATATAGTTGGAGGCAGTGGCGGCTGGTCCATAGAGGGCGCTAGGGCGCCGCCCCCCCTAGAGCTACAAAAAATAAAAATAAAAATAAAAATATAAATAAAAATAAAATTTAAAATAAAAATAAACTATACAAATTGTCAATATTTGTGTTTTTGAAACATGGAATCACCCAGTAATATGTGTAAAATATGATATCTGCGGTAAATATATGCTTTTCCTGCTTGTCCTCTCTGCCTGTCTGCTCTTCCTCTCCTCATGTGCACGTCTCAGCTGGCTGGGGCGCTGGAAAAACTGCCCCAAAGAGGCGGGTCTATAAAGCAGTTTAGCCAATGCTGAGTAAAGATATAAATGAGTGACATACAATTCAGCCAATCAGCGTCCTCAAATAGATTCAGCTTGGGGCAGTTTTTTTCCTGCCCCAAGCTGCGCGTTCTCGTCAGGAGAAGTCTCTACAGGAGAGCGCCAGCGCGAGCACTACTCCTCCAAGACCCGTTTGAGAGGAGAACTGAGAGGAGAAACTACTGAAAGAGCTGATCCCAGATCAGCCTGACCTCACAATCAGACAGCAGACTAGCAGGAAAGAGAAGCAGTACATGAAGCTTCTCTACTAGCTGTACACCAGACAGGTTTGACTAGCTGGATGACGTCATGATAATAACTTATTTATCTTTTTAAAACAACGGGGACAGAATATGACATATATATTATTATATTATACAGAATATTATATGATAAATATATTATTATATTATACAGAATATTATATGATATATATATATATATATTATTATATTATACAGAATATTATTATATGTTATATATATTATATTATACTGAACTCCCTGTGAGGGTGACTAAAATAAGATGTCCTGACGTGTTTGTGAAAGTGTTATTTACTGCTTTTTTTCGTGTTGGAATAAATGTTAAATATTTAACTGCAAAGTAGTAATGCGCGTTTGATACCTTAATTTGTTTGCATTAAATCATTCTGGGATGTTTGCTGAAATTGATTGGATGTGGCACAGCCCTACCAAGAACATGTTCCACCAGCCGCCACTGGTTGGAGGCACACAACAGGCAAAAGATTTTTTTATTACAAAAAGGATCTTTTATTGGAATAGTTTCTATTCACATTGATGTTAAAAAGGTACCTCAATTAAAAAATCCCCTTCAGTGAATCCCTGTTAAACATTGCACAATGCCCAGCTCTGGAAGGACACAGTCCACCACTGGTCCCAGGTCAGGAGTCACAAACACATCAGAGGAGCAGCAGGAACCCTGGACACCTCACAGGACCAATCACAACGAGGTCAAAGGAAATGATTCCGTCAGCGTTTTAAACGTCACACCGTCGGCTGAAGACTCCTGTAACCGGTGCAGGAGGTGTGTCTTTGAAGTACAGACGAGGTTAACAACAAATCAACAACAAAAAGATCAACACATGATTCAACTTCTCAGACACATAGTTGCATCGTCATTGGTTTGCTGCACAGCTGCACCGTCAGCACATAACAAAAGACTCCCAAAGAAAAACTAACTGGCTTCATTTACAGATATGAAATGCATAAAACTGAATACAACGGACCCTCTTTTTTTGTGGCTTTTTTTCCTCAAAATGGCTTCATTTTAAAAACCACACATTCAGATCTCATCTATACTTTTTTTTGCGTCATCCAAGCATCCATTTTGACGTCACCAGATGAAGAGACTCAGAGATCACATGACGCACTCGTATAAAGAACAGATGTAGACACATCTGGAGTATAATGTTCAGGAAAGAAAGAAAACGAAGTGGTCACCTGAACACCTGGACAGTGGTCATGTTACGCTCAGCTACACTGTTGAACTCAGCTGTACCTTAAGATAGATTATCATTTTAACATTAAATTATTTCCTTGTGAAGATGAGTCCACGTCCGCGCTGCTAGCAGGTGTTGCGATGACTTTTCTCCCACATGAATATTTAAAATATGAAACACATGAACCACTTGAGCTGCATTTCTGTCTTATGTGCCTTTAGCATGGGGGTGTGAATGGTCTTCAAAATCCATGTTCCTATGATGAACCACCTCCGTCTCAGGTGAGATACCCCCCCCCCCCACCCCCCCACTGAATCCAGGTTAACTGACATAAATAAAAACATGGCTTTGGATCAAATGGGAAGCTGACTGATGATAGTTACAGGGATATTTGTGTAGATATACAGTATTTGTGTATTTTAAAATGTGTCCCATACTACTACCTAACCTCATTCAACACACACACACACACACACACACACACACACACACACACACGTCTCTCCGGTCTGAGATGGATCTGAGTTTGAAGCTGCCAGATCAAAGAACATACAGAGGAGTTTGATTTCCCGGCTCATTTAAAACTCTCTGTACTCGGCTGTTTCTCAATAAAGTCTCGGGCCAAGCGAGCGTCTGGTGAGTGATCTCCAGGTTCCTCCTCCGTCCTCTTCAGTTGTACTATAACGCGGTCCTCTCAGGGGAGGAGGGCCTCTCCCTCCTCGACCCAGAGGAGGCTCAGGGCGTCGGCCTGCCGCTGCTCCCGCTGGTGGATCCTCCGCAGGCGCAGGATGTAGAGCAGGATGGCCAGCACCACCACCAGGATGCAGAGCGAGAACAGGTGGTGGTTGTAGACGAAGGAGGAGCGCAGCCAGCTGGGGTGGTTCTGGTTCTGTCGCAGGGTTTCCTGCCGCAGGTCCCTGGAGACGAAAAACCAAATCATCTATGATGCTGAACAGCAAAACGTCAACTCACACCTCTCAGTTACTGAGAGACATTTAAGATACTTTATTTACCCTCTTTAGGAAGTCTTTCTTTGACACCATTCTAACCTCTAAGATCTTCTATTGATTTAAAACGTGCAATCACAGCTTTTCAAAATGACGGCGTTACCTGAGAGGCAGGAATCGTGTTTTAAACAGGATGGCTCCCAGAGTCCACTGGACCTCCTTGTCGTAGACCAGCTGGGCCGTTTTCAGATTCAGGTAGTCGGTCGGGAACCGGAAGCCGGAGTGCAGCACCTCGTACATCCAGGCCGACTTAAAGCACTGAAGCCTGAGAGAGCGAGAGAGCAGGGAGACAGTTAAAGTCAAATATATATATCATAGCTAAATATTTGAGCTATGAACCCTTTTTTGTGAAATCATTAACACATCCGTTGCTCGCTGGTCGAACAGTCGGCCTCGACTATTTCTAAAGTTTTAACACTTAAAATCAAGTCCAAAGCTCAGTGACTGGTTTACATTCAGGAAGAGATTCATTTACTAAATCATCAGAGACGTACATCGTTATTAACCGTGTTATTCTTTTTACAGGTGACACAAATATCAACTACAAGGGGAGGAACAGCACCTCCTTGTGGCCGTAAACGACACGCTTTGCACCTAAAAACGAATCTGCAACATGCTGTAACCATTCAAATCAATGAAACATTGTGAATGAATGAACGGCATTAACGTACAAAAACGTTTGAAAGCGATGCCGTTTGTATTTATATCGTTTATTGTCGATTTATTTTTCTAAAGGAATCGACACCAAATGAGGAGCTTGTGAGTATCGATCTGCTCCAAACAGAGAATACACTGAAGGATCTGCTTCTTTCTGAAACATTACTGAGAAGATGAAGATGAAGGTGAAGATGAACTTACTTGAGTCTGTAGATGTCGGCCTGCTGAGAGAACAGCTTGTTGTCCAGACGCTGCTTCAGTATGGACCACTTGGTGAGGCAGTAGTCCTGCACAGAAAACAAGAACAACACAATGTTCAACCAGAAAAAGGACAAAAAAGTGAAATTATATTTGACAGCCAAGTTCCTGGTGAAAGAATAGCTACCGTAGCAGCTCTGGAGTACTTGTGGCTGTCATACGGTCCTCCCAGCCGCAGAACGTCCTCCGTACAGTAAAAGAACTCGGAGAAACCGTAGAACTCACTGTTGCTGAAATTGATGGGAGCCTAAAAATGAATAAAACATGGCGTTAAAAGTGATCAAAATCACAGGTTGTCCAGTGAGCTGTGACTTGAAGACAACGGGCGTCTACCAGGTTCGATCGTACCTGGTAGACGCCCCCCGGTGACATGGTGCCGTTGTGGAGGCCCAGGAAAGGTCGCACGGCGTCTCGACACCGACTCCAGTCGCCCTGACCCCTCAGGTACACCGTGCGGTTGCCCTTCACCACCGTGTCCGACAGGCTGACCGGCAGACAGGGATCCAGGTACGGCTGGTCCTCGCTCAGGCCCATCTGCGTGGTGAGAAACCTGGACCAACAGGAGCACGACAAGCTCAACGTTTACAGGCAACAATCATCCAGATACCATAAAGCAGAGTATGCTTTAGGGCGGGGCTACAAGGTGATTGACAGGTCGCTGCCACTACCAGAGACGTATACAACATTGTTGCTCAATAGATGGTGTAGATGTTTGGGACCCGTGAGTTTAATGACCTCTTCTTTCACAATTATTTTGTTAATGTAGCTCTCAAACGCATATTGGAGTCTACTCCAATTATTCCAGAAATGTAGCTATTGTCTACTTATCTAAGGGGGGAGGAGCTTAGCGAAGGGTCATCCTTTTCAGTTACAGCATCTCAATCAGACTGAATTACCACATTGGAGATGTTAGTGTAACAGACTGGAACTATATTTTACATCATGTGCCACCTGGTTGGATTTCACAGAATGTATGCGTTGTGTTTCATGGCACAGAGCAGAACGAGGGCGTTGTTTCCACAAAGGAGACGCAGCGGAACGGTTCGGTTCCGACAGCTGTTGGAAGCAGTAAAGTGCTGATGGAAAGAAGTCTACGTTTCATTGAAGGCAGAGAGAGGTTGTGAGGAATGTAGTGTTGAATAGAACTCCCATGAGAGGAGATGAAAGCAGCTTTAACCGATATATTAACATGAGTCTGAACCTGTTCTTTGCCAGCGTGTTGTTGATCAGCTGGTCCTCGTATCGCTGCCTCGCCATGTTTCCCCCGAAGCCGAGGAAGGTGGTGACGTAGACTCTGTAGACGTGTTGTGTGTGCTCAACGTCACAGCCCAGATTAAACTCAGCGAGGACACTCTTCCCCGCCTCCTCCTAAAACACACACACAATACAGAGACATGAACTCTCGACACAAACAAGGATGTTTAATGTCAATAACTAATAGAACAATCAGTCCATTAATCTGCAGCGGTGTCGTTTTACAGAAGACAAGCGTCAGCTGCTCATGGATCAGGTTAACCTTACTTCTTGTGGTGAACTGAAGGTGATGGCGCTCGGCACCTCGTAGGCAATCTGCAGTGAAGCTCCGCCCATATCCATGATGCCCACCGTGCGCCGCCTGCTGATTGGCTGCTGGTTCTGAGACCCCGTTGTCACCTCAACTGTCGCGTCTTCTGAGAAACACGAAGATATTACAGTGTTATTATGTTATTATGTTTGTTAGGAGAACCAGCACGGGAGCAGAGCGATGTTCTGCTGAGGACGTATTTTAGACTCCGAGTCAGTTTAAGTGAACGCTATATTTAGAATAGTTTCTCCTCTTTATCTTGCTGTCAGACAGACCTTACTGACGGGGAACTGAAGCTGTTTTCTATTCTCTCTTTAAAGCCACCAGACTCCTTTTAGAACCTGGAGTTGCTTCACATGAAACAAGTTTAACTCCTTCACACTCACCTTCGTCGGCATGATCAAAGCGGCCCAACACAAAGTTAATGCCAATCCATGCATACACTCCTTCATGGTTGAGAGGAAACAGGAAACACGTCACCACAACCGCGATGGGGAGACACACAAACACAACACAGGAAGCCGTTAGAGCGGTTTTAAGGATCATTCCTGCCACGGCGAATGTTGCATTCTCTTAATATAAAGAGCACTCAAAGCAGCACAGAGCCAACAGTCGTCTCACCTTCTTGCTTCCCAGAGATGACCTCAGCATGGGATCTGGAGAACAGGAAGTCGAACTCCAGGGGAACATCGGTGACCAGGTCGTCCAAGATGTCCGCCTGCTGGCTACATACAGAGAAACAAGAATATATAACAGATACAACAGATACAGAGGGACGGGCAAACGTAACACAGTCTAATGTAACACGACAGCGCTACGTTTAAAACCACAGGTTCTATCTTTGAGACCGAGACTATTAAACAGATCTGCAATGAATCCTCCCTTCATGAAGGTTAACATGGTTTATTTAGCTTTAGAGAGGTTGTGTTTGAGTTGGCGTCTGAGTGTACGATTCAAAGCTATTGGAGCTTTGGTCTACCTGTCCGGCAGCAGCCTCATGCCAGCGGTGCAGAGGATGTAGAGCGGCGTCTCTTTGTGTTTGCTCCTCGGGACGTGAGCGGCAGCGAAGCGGAGCAGAGGGTGGAGGTAGTTGCTGGCCTGCGTCGGCGTGTTGGCCAGGGTGGAGATACCTGAAGAGAGCGCATCAGACGCATAAGAGACGACTCATTATAACGCTCGCATTACAATGACACGGCATTCCTTTTTGTGTTAGTGACGTCTACGGCAACGTTCGTCACACCTGTAGTTCTGCACCATGGGGGGGGGGGGGGGGGGTTAGTTCCGGTTCCTGTTCACACTGACTTCTTACAAACGAGCCAAGAGGAGTAAACATGACGTCATGCAGACTAGACGGGTAACTCGTCACCCAGCATCATCAGGACCCGACGAGGATGAAATGAAACTCCTGACCGACAGACGTTGATGATGAATAACTGATTATAAGGATTATTAGCAAATCGCCTGCATGTTACGTATAACTACAGGTAGAGACAGTGATGACTTATTACTGTGGGATCGCTGTCACAGCTTCTTAATGACTTCATGAAGTGACGAAGAGTCACAGAGTCGGATACAAGCAGAGCTCATGATGGCTCATCTGATTCTTCCACTGAGGTTGTTACGTTCTGTCTCAGGGTTCAAAGCTCCACGTATGACTTTAACTCAAACCCTGAGGATCTAATCTCTCCGCTGTGACGGAGATAAAGTCAAAGTGACTTATTACTTAATAAGTCACTTTGACTTCATCTCCGTCACTCGTGTTGAGAATCTCGTCAGCTCAAGATGAATCGAGTAAACCAGCCATCAAAGAGAAAGAGTTTAAACGTCTTTCTTCTCCTCTCTATTCACCATGAACGCTCTCTGTCTCTGTCACACTCTGTCCTTTATTTCTCTTTCTGTCTGTGAGCTTAAAGAGACAGACAATGATCAGTAATGATCGTCGTGCTGGCTCCAACAACACGGTCTGCTTCTGAAAGGCTCCACTGTTAGTCACACATGAAGGTCCAAATCTCCGCTGAACTTCCGTCCTTTTCACCGCTAAGTTAGCTGCATTTGAACAGCACATGTAATCGTGGTGCAAGTTTGGTTTTAAATGATTAAATACACTGAGATGAAATATGAAAAAGGGACTGAGAGATGTTGCTTTTGGCTTTGGCTGATGCTCCATCATTTTCTTTCCCAGAATGCACTGGAGAGAACGAGTCTGCAGTGCACAAAAGGAACTACAGTCGTCCACAGAGGAAAACATTGGTGCATGAACACACAGATTTAAGCTCTGCAGCACGACTCACATCAAGGTGTTAACACTCCGGATAGTTTCATGAAGAGCGACGGCGAGACGCGATGAAATGTGACAAAAGAACAAAGCGCCTCCTCACCGGGTTTGATCTTCTTGACGACCGGCTTGCGGTCGCGGTCCCTCATCTGTCGGATGTCCAGCAGCGTGTGAGGGTTCCCGTTGTGGGGGGGCCAGTAGTACACGAAGACCCGAGAGCCACTGCTGCCACAGTCCACCACGATCCCGTAATTCAGAGCCGGGTCCAAGACGTCGGTGACCTCCATGGACTCTGCGATGGAGAGGTATCTGGAGGAGAAAGAACACAGAAACACGAGATGAAGAAAACGCCTTGTAAATATATATATATATATATATATATATATATATATATATATGTTCATTAAAAGAAGCGTAGGAGGGAATATCTTCATGTCTGGCAACAGATAGGTTTGCCTCCCACAGGCTACACCAACACAAAATATGGTGCTTTGGATAAAACCCTTAAACAGACACATTGTTTATAGCACTCTCCTGCTTTTAGTGCACGTCTGATTAAACCAAATGTAGAAAAGAAACACACAAACGACCGAGTGCCTTTAAGCCCCGTCTGTATCTGTGTGTCCTTGGGTTCTGATGGAAGCACCTGCAGTCGCTCCCACGAAGTGAGTTCAGGTCGCGTTGAGCCGTCCGGCCTCAAAAGCAAATGAGATAAGTGTTCTCACAGAGCTCCTTATCAGCTGGCTCGCTTCCACGTTCACACGGAGGAGTGAAGACAGCAATGTGGTCAAACTGTGTGAACTACAGAGTGTTTCCTTTTATTAATATCTTTTCTTTCTTCAATTAGTGTTTTTGTTAAAGCAATATTTTGTTGAGTGATTCCAGCACATTTTCCCATCATGGCGCTATTGTTGAACTGTTTACTACATGTTTACTACATGTTTACTACATGTTTACTACATTGAATTAGATTTTTTGATACCCTGTGACTGTGTGCGATGGTTCTGTCTCTGTGCACAGTTCTAGCACAACGAGGCCTAAAGATTCGCTCTGACGTTCGCTCACTTGTTGACTCGGGACCCGGGCCGCCGCGGCCCCGCGCTCCACAGCTGCCTCTGGTAGGTTCCCAGGAGGAGGAGGACGGAGGTGATGAAGAGCAGCAGCAGCCTCTGCCTGGGAGCGCAGCCCAGAGACAGCAGGGACACGCTGCAGTACCAGGAGGCCGGCAGGCAGGAAAAAGTGATCCTGAGGAGGAGGAAGAGGAGCACAGAGTTAAATCAGGTCATATAACGTTAAAGTGTTCTTCTTCTGGAGAACGCTCTCGTCGATGCTGTTATCAGTTTATTACCTCGCCATATGTGCCGGTGGGAGAAAGGATTCAAGATGTCACAGACGTCACCTCATGGTCGTGGCTTTTCTCCTGCACGAAGGGAAAAGAGGGAGAGAACACTGCTCAGTGCTTTATTAGCTGCAGCCCTAACTAACATCGTACCGCCTATGTATTAGGGTATGGTCCTGGTTTCAGTCACGTCTATTCACAGTTTATTCTAGTTATTGATGATTATTTGTAGCTTCAAAATTGAGAGAATCAGAATCAGAAGCGTTTATTAGTACGTTACACTTAGAAGGAATTTGACTTGGTGAATGGTGCATAACAATAAACAATAATCGAGACATCATTTAAAAATAGAATAAGGTAAACAAACAGATAACAGTACGTTGAAACAAGTATATTATAAAAGTGTATTTTAATATAGAAAGGATGTGCCAGGGAGGGTTACAGTCGGACATTGTGTGACTTTGCTGCTGTAACAATGTCCCAATGGGACCATAAATGAAGTCATTACTCTAATCTACTAGTACAAGTACAACGACAACACTGCACTTTGTAGTATTACAGATAAGATGTACTTTTATTGATCCCCGTGGCGAGATTCTGCCGGCGAAAAACAGCAGCACAGCAACACAGATAAATAAAATATAAGAAGTAAATAATTAAAAGGGATTTAAAAGTAAAAACAGAACACAAAAAAAGAGTCATTAATGATGCAAATATCAGAGTAACATATTATAACAACGGTATAAATATAAAGGTAAATTATGATATAACATGAGATATAGTAGAAGGTGAAAGGTAGTAATAACATGATGTGTAGATATACTACTGCATGATATATATCAGAATATGATATCAAATATAAGACGTACTATGGGTATAATGTCGTAAAGTAAATAGCTCCATGTTCATTTTAGATGGTCCGATGCTATGAGTGTGACATCCCTTTAATATTCAACAGAGGCCAGGAGAAGAACTGGCTTATTTCCCAGTTATATAAGATGAAACTGTTGCATAAATAAATAGAACAGTTCATTCGTGTATTACTGACTACAATGTATCCATATGCTCTCATTCTGCGTTATATAAACTCACCTACACGTGCCTCACACCTCCGCCATGACAGCACAGTCCGTCAGGTAAAGTAGTCCTTCGACAGAAACGATGTTAACGTCATGATATTATTTAAAAGAAAAGAAAGAAGAAGAAGAAGACGAGGAGGCGAAGAAGAGGAAGCGATCGCAAATCCAACTGACTTCCGGTCGGCTACGTCGTCAAATACGTAATTGGGCGGTCCGGCTGCGGCCATTGGTCTGTAGCACATCACGACACGCCCACTTCCGGTTAATCCGAACAGGGGCATGGCGTGGCCGTGTGATACATATAGATAGATCCAAATGTATTTATTTTTCTTTTACTGAACAGCTGGTATACCGACGTCATTTTCGGAAAATGTTGTATTCGGATTATGCATTTTATTATTCAATGAGCAGAAGTATCTGTTAGGGGTTAGTCTCTCTCTCACACACACACACCTAAACAGTGTGTGTGTGTGTGTGTGTGTGTGTGTGTGTGTGTGTGTGTGTGTGTGTGTGTGTGTGTGTGTGTGTGTGTGTGTGTGTGTGTGTGCGTGCGTGCGTGCGTGCGTGCGTGTGTGTGTGTGTGTGTGTGTAAGAGACCTGGGTATATATAATACAAAGTTTGGAAATTTGAATCAGGATTTTCAAGAGTTTGAAAGATCTCGCGACACATTCTCACCCCCAACTCGAGGAACACCAAATGCAACATGCGCCACCACGTGGACACGTAACGTAAGAACATGCTGTAGATGATTAATCTTCTTCAGAGTTCATATTTGTCACCGGTCTCTTTATTCAGCCCGACCAACAGCGGACATTCTTATGAGTGAAGAGATAGAAATCAACGAGGACAATTTGAAAAGAATCGTCTTGTTGCACGAGAAAGACTTTCTGTCAAAACCTTCGATTAGAATGTCTTTGCATCAATTCGGTAACATTATCAAATCAGGTCAATCAGGAAATAGTTTTATTTTCAGACTACAAATATTCTGTTTAAAACACTGTGATATAAACAGTAAAAATAGAGAAACTGGGAAATTGTAATGTTTTTTATTGTGTGATTTGTTATTGTAATTGTTTCATTGTTCTTTTAAAATGTCTCCACCTCGAAGTTATGATTAAAATGCAAGATTTTATTCAACAGTCATGTGTGCATTTTTTTGTATCCCACAAAGTTATTTACATCTAAAGTGAGTGGTGACAAATTCACAGAGTTAAACAAACTACACAGTTAGTTTTCCTCATAATTGCTTAATTTAATTGACTTACAATAAATTATCTATATGGAGAGTGTAGAAAAACACGTATGTTGTTCTTATTTTATCCGATATTATTAAAGCATTAGAGTATATATTTTGTATTTTAAACAGTAGATACTGTACGATGTGTGTCCAAGACAAATTTATTTCCTTCTCGACAATAAAGTCTATCTTATCTTATCTTATCTTATCTTTTTTCTTATCTTATCTTATCTTATCTTATCTTATCTTATCTTATCTTATCTTATCTTATCTTATCTTATCTTATCTTATCTTATCGTATAGTATCTTATCTTATCTTATCGTATCGTATCTTAAAAGCTAATATGTTCAGATAATGAAGTGGACAATATAAGTTATACTGTGATATTTAAATCCAAAGTTGTGTATATTTTGTATATATATAGTTATAATTCCGGTTTGGGACGTCCCGTTTAAAACACTTCCCGTAAATACACGTGACCTCCTGATGTTACAAAATTATCAACACCCACGTGACGCTGAAACCCCGCCCACTTTTTTACCCGCCTTATTACGAGACAGACTCGGCCAATTGGAGGGACTGGTAGTGATTGAGGGTCAGCCTTGTCCAATCAGCTTGGACTCCCTGGACAAACCCACCGAGGTCCCACCCGCCTGGACTCCAGGTCCACGGAGAAACGTCCATGGAAACGCCGGGCGTAGACAGCCGGGTTACAGGCTCCGCAGCCGGGGCAGAGCTTCGATGGATGGGCGGCAGGCTGCTGGACGCCACGGGGAAGTTTGTTGGGTCTCTTTCGCAGAGAATGACGGGGGAGCAGATGTTGCATCGAGTAACTCCGGAGACCTCGACCTCTGTGGAGCTTGAGATAGACTATGAAGGACTGCCTCAAGGAGCCGCCACCAGCACACACATGCTGGCAGGATCCGTGGCTGGAATCATGGAGCACTGCCTCATGTACCCCATCGACTGTGTCAAGGTACTGAAGCAACACGCTGCTTATTTAGAAAGTTCTTCATGCCTCGTTCACCTCACGTTAAACCATAGAGCTAACGTAGGCCCAATACAAGCCCCGAGCTCGATTAACGTCAGGCTACAAGCTAACGGGGCTAACCGTAGTTAACAGGGCTAACCTTAGCTAACAGAGGTCAGTTAACTAACATTACATAAACATAAATAACGCAACACAAGGTTGTCAGTGTGAAAAACAAAACCCGAGTGAGTATGTTTACAACATTTCAACGTTAATTTAGTTAATTATTTGTGTAATTACAAACTGACAGTTGCGTCTCCTCTCACTAGCCTACTAGCTAGCAGCAGTTGCGCCTTTCTGGTTAACATGCCTCCATTATCGGACACGTCCTTAACTGACATGTCTCTCCTTTTTACTCTTTAGTGGAGTCTTAAATCTTAGTTAAATCAACACTTTTTTTTCACAGTTCTTATTCAAATGGGTATATCTCCATTGAGAGACATTGTCATTGTTATGCTATTCCTAATTTTTGTTACACAAATAATGTTAGATAGTTGATGAGAATATTGGTCTGTTCACTGAGGATTTAATGTGGAAAGTCTGTGAAGAGAAAGAAGTAGATGATTAACACAGAGGGGTCTGTCTGTCACTAGATCAACAGTCGACAGTATAGATGGGTGAAATCTTGGAAATAACACACACACCTTGGTTTGGAAGATGTCAGTGTGGTTGTGTATTTACTGTAAACCAATATAGATTACATAACTGGATAGTTTTATGATTACCTAACCATACTACTTTTTTATTGTTTTATTGTTATGGTAAAAACTGTCAACAGTGGAGTGGACACAGTTAGATTCACTATTCATCCTGGTACTTTTCTCCTTTATCAAGAGTTGCACAGTTTTACTACACCGCTGTAATCTTACTGAAGAGAAGTCTTGTATAATATGACAGATGTCACATGACTCTCTAACAGATCTCTGAACTTTGACCGTAAACCTCTGCACTCATGTGTTTCTCACTGTTAGAGTTGATTGAGTAGATTGTTTAGCATTCAGAAGTTCACCGGTGCTTGTTATGCATACTAAATTCACTTAATCTAGACTAGAGTGTGGTTTGATGCAACACTATTGACCCACAATGCAGTGCACTACATGCGAATTGAGGAAATTAAAAACCTACAGGTATACATGCTCTTCATACAGACTTGAGTTCTTTGTGTTGTGTCAGAAGATAAAGAACAACCAGTGCTCACTGAGCTGTGGTCCATCAAACAAAGCTCGTGTTTACAACAAATTCCTTGATTATTAGCTGATCCAATTCGTAGCATTCTTTGGGGAAAAAACTACCTCCAACATGATCACCCCTCTTGTTTACGAGAGCTGTTTCTATTATTGAAAGCTGTTGCATCAGTCACATGGTGCTCAGCAGATTGTCCTGTTTGGATTTCATTTGAAATGAAACCTAAAATTCATGCTTAATACTTCCCCGGCAGGATCTGCGGTTATGAAATCTCTCAACAACAACAAAAAGCTCCTTTTTTTAAAACTGAGCTCCATGAACCTAAATTAAATGAGTACACAAAGTAACTTAAGAGAAAAGGTGAATGATCTTTAATGTGTTTTTTTCTGTTACCCCTCCGGTCCAGACTGTCAGTAGAAGGAGGAAGTGCTTTACATACATATATATTTCCAGTAATGTTTGGCGGGCGACTTCCTCGTCCCCAAGATTCCCTATTTTCACAATCTTCGTTCCTGGTTGGCAAACATCTTTTATCTCTTTCTTCATTCTTGCCACTAATTTCAGACTCTGTTTCCTGTTTCCTCATTCATCCGAGGACTTTACAGAGTTACTTTAAACCTCATCTCTTCTGTTTGTAAACTTAAATCTACCAGCGGCTCTCCCATGAGCAACAAAATACTAATTTTATTTATTGGTACAAAGATATAATACAACAGTACAATTATAATAGGACGGGTATCTTACATATTTTCACAACAATGTCGAGCCACAAAGTACCGTGTACAACTCTTTTCATATATGCCGTAGTACTCGCCAAGACTTGCAAACAGTTTGATGTGTAGAATCAGTGGAGTGGAGTTAAGTTACTTGTTCGAGGGTTTTTATCTGCCAGATTTGAGTCAAACACACACACACACACGTACTCTCTTACTTGCCCCTTCCAGGGTATTGATGCTTGGCAAAAACAACAACATTAAATACCAAACTTTAGCACACTGCAACAAGATGTCCTCATCCTAGATGTCTTCGTGAAGTGTAGACAAACACCCCTGTGTCTATTAGACTGATGGTGTACCGCTCACGAAACATTAATCTGCTCAACATTACGAGACAGAAAAAAACTCGGTAACAGAAAATACAGACGCGATTGTTTCGAACTTAGCAAGCAGCTAATTAATTTCCGACACAGTGACTCCGAGGACATTGACGTGACAATGACGTCTGTAAAGACAAAGAATGTCAGAGATTTACTTCCTTGTTGAAACGTCTTTCGCTTCCTGTAACAGTCTGATTGAAGGTGTGATTATAAATACATGGAACCATGTTGTCTGGTCATCGGCTACAGTGACTGGGGAGAGAAGGACGAGTAACATGTGACACAAAGATAAAAATATAACATTTGTAATGTGCTTGTAATGCCAACACGGAGAACATGCAGTATGACCGTCTCTGAAATATTAGTACACGACTGATAAGTACAAGTTGACAATGCGTAGTACAGTTTAAAGGCACAAAAAACAGATCTTTTAGTTAAAGTATCCAGTGCTACATACATTTATCATGGTCTTCTTCACTTCCTGTTAGCAATACATAACACCACATGTCACAAGAGTGAGCGGTGACTCCACCGTGATTGCCTCTCAGCTGTTGCTTGTGTGACCGAGGTCCTCGTGAGTTGACAAATGCAGCTTTAAAATGGTGCCGGTTGTCCTAGCCAAGCTTCAGCTGCCGTACTCCCCTGAGCCTTAACAAAGGTACACGGTACTCAGTTACATGTGACGAAGTGGCACGAACACAAAGCCCTCTGTGTTGTCTGTTGTTCACTGACACCTGATTCAGTTTTTGGTTTCTCTTTCTCTTGGGTTGGAGGTCCAAAGAAATCCCCCCCCCCCCCCCCCCCCACCAGACTTGAATGTGTTTTTCATACGGTGGATGACTGAGCACATTCCATGTGAGTCACCATTTCCTAGAAGCAGGACCACCATGTCTGCCTGAGGGTGTAGGAGGCAGGAGAAGTTCACTTATTACATGTTAGGAAAAACTTGACGATTGCTCCATCAACTTCTGGGGGAAATTTAGTTTGTTACGCTCACAGTGATGCTTAGCTGAGCCGAGCCGTGCGAGCGGTGAGCTGTTTTTGTTTTGTTTTGCAACCCTTCCTGGCTGCGTTCAGCTCTCTCCGTCCTCATTCGTGGTTTGTGGTTAGTAGGGGTGGGGGAAAAAATCGATACAGCATAGTGTCGCGATATTGTATCGATACACGGAAGCCAAGTATCGGTCTTTTATTATATAAACTTTTTGATACTAGAAAAATAAAATCAATTGCTTTTTCAGTCCACTAGATGATGGAGTTGTTTTCTGCTGAGGTCAGCAGAGGTCCCGGATCAGCGTGATTGGTAGGACGTTGGTCAAAACAAAGAGACTTCGGAGAAAGAAATCAGAAATGTGCCGTCCGTGTTTAAATCAGACGTCTGGACTTATTTGGGATTTTTTAACAAGGAAAGGAAGAAGGACATGAATATGACACATGAATATGACTCCGTCGCGGCGTTTTTACACCGAACACAGCCGTGCCCAAGCTCTACAGAGAAGTGAAGCTTAAAGTGGAGCAATCTTTGAGTACAGCAGAAAGAGTTGCATTAACTTGCGATGCGTGGACGTGAAGCGCAGTGGATTCCTATGTGACTATAACAGCACAATATCTCAGAGGACTGGTGACTGCTGTCTCACGTTCTCCAAACTAGAGCCGTACACGTAAGTCACACCGGGGAAAACATGACAGACCTCCTGCTAATGCAGCACAAGAATTGCCGACAAAGACCTGGTGGTTGTAACCGACAGCGCTTCTAACGTGGGCGTTGCCGGTCAGTTAGCGTGATTCCTGCATGTGAAGTGTTTCACTCACACACTCAATCTGTCCTCACAACGGGGGTTAAATCTGCCAACAGTAGCCAGGCTCATGGGGAGAGTGTGGCAAATAACTGGCTCTCTGCCCTCGACGTCCACGCATCGCAAGTTATACAACTCTTATATCGTACAGGTTTTTATGACAGTGTTGGTCAGTCTGTCTGCTTGACAATCCCGTTTTGCTGCAATAAAAATGATTGAAGTGAGATGAACAGACTGAAAACTTTATCTTATTAGATAAAACATGTTGACAGTTTTCCTTTGGGGACATAATTTGAAGTTGAAAAAAGTAATAAATCGCAACATATGTTATCGCAATACTCAGCATATTGCAGTATCGTGATAATATTGTATCGCGGGACCTCTGGCGATTCCCACCCCTAGTGGTTAGCGACTTTGACTGCGTTCGTTTCTCTGACGCTTTAAATTAAGTCTGTCGGAAGTTGTTGTGGTTTTTTTTTTAGTTGACAGACTCTCCGAGTGGGATGTGAACTCTGACTCAAACTACTAGAAATTTGGACACAGAATAGTGAAACTGCAACCTGTCTTGGTCACCCAAGCTTCATTTGTCTTTCACGATCCATCATCTGGTTGCTCAGATATTAGCAGGACTGTTGACGTCCTGAACTTTGATGGTTTGAAATGCATTGTAAGTTTTTCTTTGTGCGAATATCCGGTACCGATCTAAAAAAGAATGAACTAGTTCTGTCAAGCTGGAAATTATTTATGAAGAATACTTAGTAACTTGCCCTGTTAGCTAGGGTTGGTCCTGTTAGCTCGTAGCCTGACGTTAATCGAGCTCGGGGCTTGTATTTGGGCCTACGTTGGCCTACGTTCCAGCGTGACGTGAACGTAACTGTTGACTAGTAACATCTAGTTTTACGTATCTGTCTGTTTCTCTCACACCAGACTCGCATGCAGAGCCTTCACCCGGAGCCGGGGGCGCGCTACAGGAACGTGATGGACGCCCTGCGGCAGATTGTGCGGACGGAGGGCATGTGGCGACCAATCAGAGGGGTGAACGTGCTGGCGGTGGGGGCGGGGCCTGCTCACGCGCTCTACTTCGCCAGCTACGAGAAGATCAAGTTCTCGCTCAGCGACGCCATCCACCCTGGAGCCAACAGCCACTTTGCAAATGGTAAGATGAACATTATTTACCCATGATGCTCAAATGTATTTATCAACTCCTTTTAAGGCACTTGTTTGATTTTAAATGTCAGTTTGATGACGGTGGAGGACGTTGTTGAGGCTTGAGCTTCATCTTAATGGTTTTCTGCTCTACAGGAGTGGCGGGTTGCATGGCCACAGTGCTGCATGACGTCATCATGAACCCAGCCGAAGGTAAACTCCAAATCCATGTTTAAACCAACAGGAGAGCTAGCTCCTTTTTTCGTCTGCACTGTGAAGCCTCTCTGTTGGTCTATTTATAGAAGTCCTCGACCTCTTTCAAAGACCCTTAAATCCCCCGACGGTGTCATTCTACCATCAGGACACTTGATGGAGCTACAGACTCGGCTGTAAACCCAAATGTTACTGCGACAGATCAGTCTATGGTTACTTTGAAATATGTGTTCTTTCATTTATATGTATTAATCATCATATTTATGTTGAGATCAACGGACTGTTCTCCAGCAGAGGAATTCTTAGTCCACTAACACGTCAACTTCTCGATTACTTGATTGAAGCGACAGATCTGTAAAAACAAATCACACAAAATCACCTTTTTGTCTTTTGTTAATTGTATTAAGAAAACCGGGTGTTTTTGAGACAGTTTGGTTACACTCCTTGCTTCCTTCCTTGCTTCCTTCCTTGCTTTCTAGTGTTCCTGCTTTCCTCAGAGTTCCTCTTTTCAGTTCCTCGTTCGATTGAGCAATCTCGTAAAATATAGACTTTAATTTTTTTTGGTCTTTTCTCTCTTCAGTTGTGAAACAGCGGATGCAGATGTTCAACTCTCCGTACCGCGGCGTGCTGGACTGCGCGGCGTCTCTGTTGAGGCACGACGGGCCGGCCGCGTTCTACCGCAGCTTCACCACCCAGCTGACCATGAACGTGCCCTTCCAGGCGCTCCACTTCATGACCTACGAGTACCTCCAGGAGCTGCTCAACCCGCACAGACAGTACAACCCGTCCTCCCACGTCGTGTCCGGCGCGCTGGCCGGAGCCCTCGCCGCCTCCGTCACCACCCCGCTCGACGTCTGCAAGACGCTCCTCAACACGCAGGAGGCTCAGGCCATACATGTGATCCGGGCCGAGGCGGCGACGGCCGGCGGGGCGGTGGTGGGAGCGTCCCCCGGCGTCCGCCACATCTCCGGCCTCGGAGAGGCTTTTCGGACGGTGTACAGGATGGGGGGGGCGCCGGCCTTCTTCAAAGGCGTCCAAGCCCGGATCATCTACCAGATGCCCTCCACGGCCATCAGCTGGTCCGTCTACGAGTTCTTCAAATACATCATCACCAAGCGGCAGCACGAGAGGCGGCTGCGCGGAGATCGTGACGGCGACAAATAAACAGCCGGCGGTCGAGGATTTTGGGGTTTCGGCAAAACGCAACGAGTTTGGAAAGATCCAGAGTTTTAGATTCTTTGAGCAAACTTTTATTTTGTTTACTGAGATCTATTAAGTGCAGTTTGATCTATTTCATAGCAGGCGAGGACACGTACGAATGTTAGGAGACTACTTTATTATCAGGGTTGATATCCTTTAACATCCATCTGATAGAAAACTAAATCACTGACTGGAAGTCCTGGTTCCCTAAACTCGCCCCACTGAATCCTGCTTCAACTACCAAACTCCCAACTCAACACTACTCAACACTATTCAACGCAGAGTAAAATCTGTGAGACAGTCTAACTGAACGCTGAGCTGTAACTTTAAGGTGTTTACATTCACTTCCAATGAACTGTGTCGAAATTGTATAGTTTTTTTTTTAACATACAAAGGGCTAGAACTCCTACTTTCATGTCCTAGTTACAGTCCAGTGTGTCCTAGTTACAGTCCAGTGTGTCCTAGTTCAGAACCAGAACACAGTTCATCAGTGTTACTACCATATCACCTCCTGACCACCGGGGGGCGCACAGCTCAACACAAACCAGCTGGGGAATTACAGAATCAGCAACATCCAATTAGTTTGAATACATGTGCTGCTGTACAGTAACTAATTACATCATGTGGGCGACACAAAGCCTGTAATAATCCTGGAGTATAGAGCGCTTCAGGAACGAGTCCCGAAACACTTCCTGTCCCCTCGTCTTAACGCCGGTGTGTTTTTGGTGAGATGTCTGAAATAAGTTCTGTGGTTAACGCGAGCTGAAGAGATTTTAACGTTTTGTTCTACGATATAGAATACGTCGGTAAACACCCCTCTGGTGAATTCAGAAGCTTCTACGTGTCTTTAAAAGAGGTTTGCTAACGAGAGACTAACTGAGACGAGTTTAACGGCCTCGTTGGGTTTATGTCACCAAAGGTTAGTTTATAGCCGAGCGTTAGCGCTTTACTTCTGCTGATTACATTCACACCACGGCGGGGCAATATATTGATATGAAATCAATATATTGATATGAAATCAATATATTGATATGAAATCAATATATTGATATGAAATCAATATCGTTTTAGATTTCATATATGGTGATATGGCATCAGTGTTCCTGGCTTTAAAGGCTGCGTTACATTAACATAACAAGACTCTATCAAATCCACATTACTGGTCATTATTTTTTTGTGGAAGCACCAATAGTCAACCGGACGATATCGATATCGAGGTATTTAGTAAAAAAAAATATATTCTCCATATCGACCAGACCTATACATTTAATTTGTGATCTTGCTGTGAACAAAACGTGTGAGTTTCATAATTGTTTGTTTGCCACAGAGTTTATTTTCTGCATTAATCCAAAATCCTATGGAAAAAAAAATAATAATCAGTTTTTTAGTGGAGGGAACCAGTTAGATGCTAACTTCCTGTTTGGCCTGAAAAATCCATCAACACTTAAGGTGTGTGTGTGTGTGTGTGGACTTCATAGAGATCAGCTGAGACTCATCACAGCGTAGCTGAGCGACTCACTTTGTGTTCTTCAAAGGAAACACAAAGGAGGGTCACAATGATCAGTTCTAACTGTTATGAAACCACAGAGAGTCTCTTCAGAGTCTCTACTGTCCACTCGCGTGTGAATGGTCGTCAGTGTTCACGTCGCTGACGGACTCGTGCCGCTTCATTTCTGTTCTAAAACAACAGATCGATCATATGGAACATAATCCTACATCAAAGTTTATCAACGAAGGATTCTTGTTCTTACAGATGGAACAAAAGCAGCGCGCGTGTTTGCCTTAGATCACTTTTGTGTTTTTATTTTTATTTCCCAAGCGCACAGCATCCTAGCACTTAATAGACTTCTTTCTCGTTGTTAGGACAAAAAAAGAAAAGTAACTTTGACATTAAAACGAGTATACGCAGAAGTAAGATAACTTGTACACATGCCTTCAGTTAGCCGCCAAACAGCCAACGCACAACTGCTACAGACATCCTCCCATAGAGATGTAATGTGTTTCAAAGCCATAAGAGGAGGAAATTGTATATAAAATAAAGTATATATAAATATGGACTGAAACTCTGACCAGCTACGTTTTCAAGCCAACCTGTATGTTGAGTTATTCAAATTAGAAAACAGAAGTTTGATGAAAACGCTGGAAGAATTCAGGCTTTTTGTGGAAAAAGCCGTCGGATTGTCTTCTGGAAAGTAGCAACAAAGGAAAAACGTGGATTATTCTAAATTCAAACACAGATTAAATGGTTGAAGAGAGTTTTAAAAATGTGTTGAGTTTAAAGGTTGGGAAACCAAAGGCGGAGAGCGGAGCGGGAACTTGTTTGTCAGACGACACTAATGTGAAAAAGCTTGAACCTGTATTTTGTGAATTGTAAATAAACTCGCTACGGCAGCTCCTCGCAGAAGCAGGGTCTTCTCTTGGTGCTGGCTCGCAAAGAGAGAACTTACTTTGGGCTCCTTGTCTTACTTTTCCTCTCCTTCCTTCCCAGATATTGAACTTTTTTTTCATGACTTTAGTTATTTTCAAGAGGTAAAACTTCTGCCATTAGTCCAAATCTTCTGTGTTGGTTTAACTTCAATTTCTTTTTTTTTTTACAACTCTCCACACAAACTTTTTACTTTATCCCAGAAACACTTTGAAAAGCACGATTGATGGACGAGGTTTTAATTATAAGTGACTAGCGGTTCAGTAAGAAAATATTGATTGAAAGTAATGAACGATATTATATGAAGACATAACCCTGATATACTTCAAATGAAGCAGACCTAATGGTGAAGTAGTCTTAATGTGTAGATCTGGAACCTGTTAGAATAATAACCACGCCTGTAATTAATTTAATTTAAAAACGGTCCAACAGGCTCACGGTTCGGTTTGTATCTCCGAGCTGAGAAAGTTTGGAAAGTATCCGATAAATTGATCGGCAGAAAGTTTTGATAAACTATCAAGTTGTTTAATTTCTTAATTTAAAAATGACAAACATGACTGAGCTTATAGCTTTTTAATTGTGAGGATTGTATTATATGTCAAACTGAATATTTAGTACAGTCACTGTTTCCTTTGTATTGTATTGACTACATGATTAATTGGTACCTCTTCTACAAATATACTTATTTTGATGCCATATAATATAAACACGATAAACGTTTTCCCCATTCAAACTAAAAGTCAAAGCTCAACATAGTGATCCTGTAAATGTCCCCACTGCGGGACTAATAAAGGATTATCTTATCTTATAGAACATAGAGGACAGTCTTTGACATTAACCAGATACTCCAGATGTTTTGGATGCTGACTGGGTGCTTTTTTAACAAGCTTTCTCCAGCACCTCACCACTGCTGGGTTGGACACATCCCCAGTGATGAACACACTACGATCAGACACTTCTAGACGTTGAGCCGACAGCCTGAGCAAGACGGCCGGTGTAACTTCAGTGCAGGAGCCACGACCGACCAGCAGGAGGCGCTGATCCTGGGACGGCCCTCAGGGGCCTCGAGCTAACCACCCTGTTGGTTTGTACCCACAGACTGTATCCACTGAGTGAAACGTCATTATCATTTACAGAAGATGATAATATCACAATATGAACTTTTTACTCGAGGCAGGAAACCTCTCGATGGAAACTACGGCAGCCCGCAGGAGACGTGGGATCAGTTATTTACTGTGGTTATTATTTTGTAATGCTCAAACAACACCGTGACAAACCGATTGGCAGCAACAAATGTGATGATGATCAACTGCTTTATGTATTTATTAAGCAAAAATTCTGGTTCCTGTTTCCCAAAAGTGAGGATTCCTTGTTTCATATGCATGTAAAGTAATTATCTTGTGGACTGTTCAGACAAAACAAGTTTGAGACCTTGGACTTATATATATTATATCATGACATGTATTACATCCTCTCAGGCTTTCCGTAGGTAAGCTGGCTGTTGCAGTTTTCTGCAGAGATGAAGCTCACGAGCCTCCTGGTTGAAAGCTGACAGGCGGGACTCAAGCAGCAGCTCCACCTTCCCTCTCAGCTGCGGATCCCGTTTCACTCGAGGCCCCCGTGTTTGTTGTCATTCCCCCGCGGCCTACAAGCAGAAATCTTTCATCTCGTCTAACCTTACCCCCCCCTTACCTCCCTACTGTTGTTCCTTTTCAGCGTCGCTGCACTAAAAACGTAAGGCGATCCATTTAGTCGGTCAGGAAAGGTCTTCGGGCGTGTGAGGTCAGGGCACCTCGTCTGGGAGGACGCATGGCGGCAGGTCCGGTCGGAGCCAAGGTCAACATCGTGTGTGTGTGTGTGTGTGTGTGTGTGTGTGTGTGTGTGTGTGTGTGTGTGTGTGTGTGTGTGTGTGTGTGTGTGTGTGTGTGTGTGTGTGTGTGTGTGTGTGTGTGTGTGTGTGTGTGTGTGTGTGTGTGTGTGTGTGTGTGTGTGTGTGTGTGTGTGTGTGTGTGTGTGAAGAGAACACGCTTCCCTGCCGTCCTCTTCGTTTGATGAATGGTTTTGGTCTTTGGTGTTAAAATGCGTTTCTAATCTCTCCATCGGTGACGCTCCGCCTGCAGGTCACTCAGATTCAGGCGATACCGTCGCACAACCGTAAGGATTCGTATAAACAGCATTAATCATGATTCAGATTGGCGGTGCGGCGTGTGCCCCCACATGTATGAAGTGTTTTACAGTTGGACCACTCCAGAGGAACACACCCTGAAACCCGCCGACGATGATAAGTGACTCCAATGACGACGTCTGCTTAAAAAGACTAGTATAAAATAAACACGTGTATCTGACAGGTGGATTTGCATTTGTGAGGCCTCTTTAGACTGTTCGCGCTAACCTTTAAAGATTATTTTGGGGGGATTTGTATGCCTTATTTGATAGTGATAGTGGAGAGAGAGACTAGTAGCCAAACAGTGGAATTACACATTCTTGAGTCCGTCATGTCGTACCACGAGGTCCAAAAACACTTTTTCTCCATAGACTTACATTTGGGAAAGTGACGTCCGTAACTCAGCCAATCATTTTTTTTAAGTATATCTACTTCCCATTACAAATCCACAGAGGATGAACCCGAGTGATTTTGGTGATCCCGGTGACCTTTCCTCTGTCTGCCACCATCAGGGCCAAAAAGAGTTTCATATATGCGCACGATGTCTTAAAATCGAATAGTTTCGTCATTCTTTCCCAAAAACATGTCATGTTTGCTCCACTGCTGATTAGACGATGACAGTGTGAGCATGTTGATGTTGCTCAGCAGCTTCAGTTGTTACTTTAAACACAAAGTGCATAAAGAACGTCAAACTCAAATCAAAGTCTGCAGGATTCATCGTCTGGGGAACATCAATATTTGTACAAAACGTCAGGACAATGCATCCGATATTTGTTGAGATAGTTCATGCTGGACGCAGCTCGTGGCTTTTCCAGCTGATGGTCTTTTGCGAATTTCTTACAAATAAGTAATAATTCTGTGATGACTTCTGCAGTTAACTGAAGGGAAGTCCTGGATATACTGTGTGGCTTACTGTTCATTATTTCCTCCTAATATGTGGTGGAGCTTAATTTATTGAGGAAGAAAAATGAGCGGACGTGCATCTTATTCCTGCTGGTAGAACGGAGATCCTCCCCTGTTGGGTGATCAGTTTTAAAGTGCCTTGCTCAAGAGCACCTGGCTGTCAGCTGCTGATGGAAGCAAAAAACTGTTGTCTCTGCCCAGATTTTCCCAGCTGGTGCAGAACTCAAATTAATGGTTCTAATGATTTTCGGTGAGACGCGAACCGCAATTTATGTGTGTTATTGCAAACCCTGACAGTTCAGGATAAATCTCTGTGGGTAGCGTTGGATAAACACCGTATACTCGTGTTTCTTCCCAGAAACATAACGTTTTTTGACCCAGAAAGCTGCACCGGCGAACGGATAAATGTGGATCACAGGATAAATATTTAGATATCTCGGGTTGATGGACGAGCCGAAGCCGTTCTCGTTTTGGCCCGGCTGTCCTCCCGTCTCCCATCCCAGGACACGGGAAACCAGTTAAAAAAGACATTTCCAAACATCCACGTCCATTGCGAAATGTATTACGCTGACGTCAGCGAGCATTACGTGTGAGCTGACTAAGAAGACACTGTGCAGTCTCTGAAGAGCACTTTACACCAAAGCTTGTATGTGTCAGATTCTCAATTGGTGGATATCTCATTTAAGAGCCAGACTCCCACAGGCTGCTATCAGCACAGATCAGCACAGAAGAGTCCACCGTGATCTTTAGCAGAGTTTGGACTAATGTGGATTATACCTGCAGCTGATAACGGCAATGATATCTTTAAATCTGACAGTTTATTAGTGTAGTCCAGTGTTCTTGTCTGCATGTTCAGCAGTCGAAGCTGTATTTCGTTAGCCTTAACGCTCAATAACACCAACGTTTTTGTGCTAAAATCTGTTTTATTAATAACATTTAACA